>PVIU01005980.1:0-106717 GCA_004026605.1 Ondatra zibethicus
CCTACAACCTCTCCTCTCCCCAGATCAACTCCTCCTTCATGTCCTTAAAAATAGAGCACACTGGAGATGTGGTGGCACACACCTTTAATCCCAGCACTCAAGAGGCAGGGCAGGAGGATCTTTGTGAGTACGAGGTCAGCCTGGTCTACAGAGAGACTTCCAGGACAGCCACGACTGTTTCACAGAGAAATCCTGTCTTGAACCCTCCCCCACAAAAAAAGATCAGGCCTCCCTGGGTACCAACTGAACATGTTATACCAATTGGCATAACAAATTACAATAAGGCTAGGCACAAACCCTCCTGTCAAGGCTGGACAAGGGAATGTAGGAGAAGGAAAAAGGTCCCAAGTACAGGCAAGAGAGTCAGGGACATGTCCACTCCCACTGTTAGGAATCCCACAAGAACACCAAGTTGCACATCCATGGCGTCTATTCAGAGGATCTAGATCAGAACCATACAGGGTCTGTGACTGTTGCTTCAGTCTCTGTGAGCTCCCATGAGCTCTGATTAGTTGATTCTGTGGGTCCTGTTCTCCTGGTGTCCTTGACCCCTCTGGCTCCTACAATCCTTCTTCCCCTTCTCTTTGTGGGGTTCCCCCGGCTCCACCTAGTGTTTGACTGTGGGGCTTTGCATCTGCTCCCGTCAGTTGCTGAATGATGCCTCTCTGATGACAACGGGGCTAGGCAGTTGTCTGTGAGTACAGCAGAATTTCATCAGGAATCCTTTCATTGACTTTTCTTTGCCAGTAGTATTTCTGTCCTGGGTTTCTAGGCTGTCTGACTTCTGGTTCTTGGCCATCTAGGCCAACCAGGCGAAGGTTTTGAGGCTGGGTTGATGTCCCAGTCCCACCTCTGGGAGCCTTACCTGGTTATAGATGACAGTTTGAGCTCTGTATCCCCTGTTACAAAGAGGCTTCACTAGGGTCACTCTTGTAGATTCCAGGGAGTTTCCATTGTACTGGGTTTCTAAATAATTTCCCAAATGGTTCCTCAATTCAAGTCTGTTCTAGTAATCTCCCTCCATCCCACCCTGACCTGATCCATCTCATCCCCATCCCTACCCATTCCCAGTCCACCCATAAACTCTGTCTATCTCCCCTTCCTAGGGAGATCCACAGGTGTCCTCTTGAACCGTCCTTGCTACTTAGCTTCTCTGTCTGGGTCTGTGGATTGTAGCATGGTTACCCTCTACTTTATATCTAATATCCACTTATGAGTGAGCGCATAATGAAAACAACTGATTTTCTCATCTGACATTATTCTAGTTTGCTTTCTGTTGCTGTGAAGAAACACTGACCAAATGCAGCTTGGGGGGGAAAGGGCTTATTTTATCTCATATGCTGTAGTCCATCTTCAGTGGAAGTCAGGGCAGGAACACAAGGCAGGGCAGGAACTGAGGAGAAATGCTGCTTTCTGGTTTGCTCTCCTGGTTGGCTCAGCTTGCCTTCTTATACAAGCCAGGCCCATCTGCTCAGGCTTAGTGATGCCTGTAGTAGCCTGGACTCTCCCATGTCAGTCCGTGCTCAAGAAAATGTCGCATAGGCTTGTTTGCAGGTCTGTCTAATGAGGGTAGCTCAGTGGAGAGTCCTTCTTCCCAAGTAGGGCTTGGCTTTTGCCAAGTTCACAAAAACTATGACAGGTAGCAAACTAATCTGCTTGCCATGTGAACACTGGCAAAGATTAATGGTTATATAATGTTCTGGGTAGATCTGGCCAGTTTTTGGCAGTGATAGAGAGAAAAATTTCTATCGTATTTTGCCTGTTTTGAAGAGGAGTCAACATAGGCATATATATTGGTAATAGTATATTATGGTAATATTACATTAAAACTACATCTATTTATCTTTAAATTCCAATTCTGTGTCATCCAAACATTTGCATTTGAAAACTGTGCAGATGTGCGAATGTCTGTTCTGTGGGTATATTAGAGTTTAAGACATGTGGAAGATGTCCCATCAGGGATGAAAGAATTTAGGCAGAGGGAGACCTGGAAACCATTGTAATTATAGCTCAGGGAAACTAATAGATTTCATAGCATCATCATCAAGAGAAAAATAGTATTCTGTATCTAACAGTGTTGCTATCATGTAAGTATTTAAACCCTAAATTGAGAAGGTAATGTAGAAGATCACAGCTCTGCTCCCCTCAGGTGCCTGAACAAAGACGAGCATCAGTGACACCACGAGGCACCTGGTGTTTGTCCGACCAGAGGGGTATCAGGAGTTTTCTGAACAGGAGATGATGCCATGTGAACTTCAACACCCCCTGTGGTGGTTGTCTTGAGAACGGCCCTATGGGCTCGTAGATTTGCATGCTTAGCCTCGAGTTGGTGAACTGTTTAGAAGGGATTAGGAGGTGTGGCCTTGTTGGAAGAGGCGTGTCACTTGGCTTTGAGGTTTCAAAATCCCAGTCTCTCTCTCTGCCTGCTACCTGAGGATCAGGGTGTAGCTCTCACCTCCTTCTCCAGCACCATGCCTGCCTGTTGTCACCACCATAGATCCAAGACTAATTCTCTGAAGCTGTAAGCAAGTCCCCAGTGAAGTGCTTTCTTGTATGAGTTGCCTTGGTCATGGTGTCTCTTCACAGCGATAGAACAGGAACTAAGGCCCCCACTTTATAGGATTTGTAAATAGCAGATAGCCGTCTCCAGCATAAGAGGTCCCAAGCACTCCTGATTTGCGCCTCCTTCCTGTCCTCTGCCTGCTGTGGCTGCCCACTGTGTTCCTTCTGAAACTGTTACTTTGTTTAGTGTCAGTGCTGTCTTTACACTGATTAGGTTAAAACCTTGGGGTCTTTGTTGATATTTTTTCTGCCAAAGTCTACATCAAACTTTTCAACAAAATCTTTTTGGTTCTACTTTCAAAATATATCTTGTCTGGGCCTGTGGGTCAATGATATAATGTGCTTAGCCTGCGAGGCCCTGGGTTTAATCCTCAACAGCAAAAAGAAATACATACATGTAAATGCACACACACACACAAACACACACACACACACACACACAGCCTCCAGAATTGGCCAGTTCTCACCACTTCTGTAATTACCACTATTTTCTTTGAGTTATTATCGTAATCCCATTCTACTAAACTCTGCCCTTAGTCTTGCTATTCTATAGGGTATTCTAACACTGTAGCAAGGACATTTTGATACAGGGCAGAACCAAGCATAATGGCTCATGCCTGCGATTTCAGCACTTGGAAGGCAGAGGCAGATAGATTGCTGTTAATTTAGAGTCAGCCTAGGGTTGAGTGACATTGTCTCAATAAACAAGCAAGAAAACAAAACAGGGAGAAGGCATTTCCTCTCTTTAAAGCTTGCTTGTCAATCTTCTCATTAGAGTAACAGCCAAGGCCCTCAGAAGAGACTACCTACTATATCCACCAATGGGCCTCTGACTGCATTTTTTTCATTCCTCTGTCCCCTGCCCATTCTGCTCTCCCCGATTGTCCTCTTACTTTTCCTGGATCATGCCATGAGAGCAACTGAAATGCCCTTTGTACAGTATAGGTAAGCCATCTTCCTTGTGAAGCCGTACCCTGAACTCCTAGCAGAAACCCAGTCTTCTTGTTCAGCTCTCTCACACCCAGGCTTTTAATGCTAATCACTAACTTGAACCTGCTTGATTTCCACCATAAAGTGCATGTTCACCTAACTTAGATTTCCTTCTTTATTGTGTGTTTAATTTTTTATTCTCCCTAAAATGTAATTCAACAGACAATTGTTCCCTTTACTGGCCCACCTCCTGCATCTGCAGCCGTGCCTTGTTGGTTCCCTGTCGGTTCACACTGAATGAATGAGCAAAAGTAGTCTCCGGTTGCAGATGACCAGTTTGTGTACCCAGACTGCGTAGTTTCCTGTCTTCCTTGTGTGAGAGATGAAATCTAGGAAGGCTACTTCAGTGTCTCTCCTGGACAGGCGTTCATGGGTTCTTCCTGTACAGTTGTGAAAAGATTTAGTTCGAGTTGTTCAAATGCATTCTCCTTATTCCCAAAACACCTTCCAGTGTGTGGTTGGAGCCCATGCTCAGAGTGATCTCAGGCAGCCTGTGTCATCAGCATCACCCAGGTGTTTTTGCTGTTGTGGGCTTTGTTGGTTTTCGCAGTACTGGGTGGCTGTGTATGTTAGGGAAATGCTAACCACCAAGCTGTATCC
This sequence comes from Ondatra zibethicus, assembly GCA_004026605.1. Taxonomy (NCBI): domain Eukaryota; kingdom Metazoa; phylum Chordata; class Mammalia; order Rodentia; family Cricetidae; genus Ondatra; species Ondatra zibethicus. Next base: position 4,153 of record PVIU01005980.1, read on the forward strand.
TTACCTACTGTAGCATTTGATTTTTAGACAGGCTGTTCTGAATTTGCCCAGGTCAGCCTTGACCATGGATCTTCTTGCTGCCATCTGCCTACAAGTACTTGGGATTGCAAGCTTATTTCACCACTTCCAGCTTCTGAGACTTGTTTTAATGTCTGAGGCAGAACTAACAGAGAACACTAGAATTAAAGGAGTTTGCTGCCACTCTGGTCTGGGACTTGTTATTTTCAGAGCCTCAGCCTTGAAGTCTGAGGAGGGATTTTTGAGAATTATGCTTTTGCAGATATTCTAGGGTGGCCTTTATATTGTAAGTCTCAGAATTCCATGTTAGAAGAATAACAAAAAGCAGATAATTCAGTCTTGAGCTTAGAGTTCGAGACGGGAGGGTCTGCCTTTGAGAGGTTCAGAGACAGCAGTGTGTGTGCTATGCCCGTGCGATGCCCCACCTGCCTGCTGAGGATGGGTGGCTCTGGGAATTAGACACTGAAAGTAACCAGGTCTGTGCTGCTGACCCTAAAATGAGCTTGCTCTGAATGAGACTTGGTAGCTCTGTCTAATTATTTTCTTGTACTTGGCAGTGGGATGTTCTTTGATGGGAATCACACATATCTCATCGAACCAGAAGAAAATGAGACCTCCCAAGTAAGTGCTCTGCCTGCCGTGTGAACAGCAGCATTGGTGCTGGGACCTTTGTCTCGGTCATCCCTTTCTATGTATGTTTGTATTGTTAGGGCCAGGACTACACACACACACACACACACACACACACGCACGCACGATACTGAGTAAATCACAGTTTTTAATTTTTCTTGCCTTTCCTCTCTTATGTTGGGAATACTTTCCCTGAAACCACCACTTCTCTCTGTTGCATAATGGGCCTTAATTTAGAAGGCTACACCAAATATCATGACTGTGTGGCTTATACCACAAAGTATTTTCTCATAGTTCTCTAGGCTGTGACATTAAAAATCGAGGTGACAGTAGGGTTGGTGTCCTGGAAGGGCTCTCCCCTTGGGTGGCAACTGTTTGCCTTCCCGGTGTATTTTTACTTGGCAGAGAGATATTTCTAATAATCTCTTCCTCTCCATATAAGGACATCAGCCATACTGATCAAAGTGCCATCGTTTCAGCCTCATTTACCCTTCGTTATTTCCTCCTAGGCCCTTTCTCCAGACGTAGAATCATCATAGGCCCTCTCTACAAGCACAGAGACATGGTCTAACACGCACCAACATCAGTATGTTGCTGTGAATCTGGGATGGGCTACAAACATTTAATCCATAAAATAAAATCCACAGACACACGATTTCCACCCGCCTTTCTTCTCTAGAGTCCACTCTTTTCTACTCTGCATGTTGCTTTCAAGGTTCACACCAGTGAAGTTTACAGAAACCTAGGACTTCTTACTTTTCTTCTTCAGTGGTGTGGAACATTTATCTGCTGCAAATTAGGAAAGGACTGAGTTAACATTATAGACTACAATGCCCTCATTGCTCTTTGGCTAAGGCCAAATCTGTCAGGCTACAGGGAAACAATACAGTTTTCAATCCTTTTTTTTTTTTTGCATATACAAATGAACTTCCTTGTTTCATGCCATGCTGGTCAAACATTTACAGAGGAGGTAATTTCTAGGAATGCACATTGTTTTATCACCTCTTAAACAACCCTGTTTGGGAAACCATCTGACTGTGTTCCCTGAGGACCTACTGAAGCTGCTTTGTCACTTTGCAGGGCGCTGACTTTTAGAGGTTGTACCTAACTTACACACTAGGACATTCTATTTCTTTAGCACTTAGATGAAGCCAGATGAAATCACTTGAATGTTTAATAATTTTGCTTAGAAGAAAAAGTGTTGCATTATTTCTTGCTTTCTGGAACTGTCTATGTCAGGATTCTGGGCATCACTTATATTTGTTGTTTTGCTTGCAGTCATCAGGAAAATTGGTTGCTTTGGTCACTGCCTACCTAAGCTATCTGGCTCTTAATGTAGGGGCAGGACTCATGAAAGAAGCCAGTCATTAACCCATTTCCCAAGAGGTCTTACATTCCCTTGGGGAAATAGGCCCCATTCATTTATTTTCCATTACTGCAGCTTTGGCTCCTCTGCCCGTGAGGCTTTTTGGTTGCAGCTGGTGGCTGCAGTGTTAGAAGAATGGGGCTTTGCAGCTGCTCATGGCCCCTTATAAGCCCGGAGCACTGTAGTCAAGCTACAGTCCCCTAATCCTCGCTTCTCCAGCTATGATCGCCTGAAGCCAAAGATACTTGCTCGCCACGCGCTTAATCTCTGCCCTTTGTGTCATTTCAGGAGGAGTCTCGTTTTCACTCGGTTTACAAATCCAGACTGTTTGAATTTCCCTTGGATGACCTCCCAACTGGTATGGTATTCATATGGGGATTTCTTTTAAACAACAACCCAGTAATTCACTTGCTACTTTAGAACGAACATATATACTAAATAATAATTGAAAATGGCTCTTGACATTTTAGGTGGTCTGTCGAGTTGCACCAAAGGCAAGAATAAGATGCAAACTGACTTCTTGTTTACAATTGGAGAAAATATGGCTTAAGCACACAGAAATACTCCAGAAATTAAGACTCAGTGTTAGGAATGAGACATAATTTAGAGTAAAGCTGGTAAATGATGTGAAAATCCATCCTTGGGAAAATGATGGTTTTGTGAACACAGGCACGAATCATCTCCCCATGTGCTGTTTCCTTCCTCTTTTTTTGCTGTAGCATTTTAAGCAAAAGCTATAATTTAGCCTTTTATATAATTGTTTGCTACTTGTGAAATGGGCACATATTTTCCTCTCATCTGTGTTTATAGCTTAATTGCTGCAAATGTTGATTCGAGAGGTGCATCGGCGTGTCTCATGCCAAGCAGAGCTGACCTGCCTGCTAGCACCCCGTCTTTGTGGAACACTGATTATGCAGTGGGCATTTGTCTTTAGCTCCTTTTACTTAACTTTGTTTTTGCCGTAGCTTTGTATGTTAATATAACATGAAGATGAAGAAACAGAGGTTCAGCTAGTATGTCTTTTCCAGGGTCCCACAGCTACCAAAGGTCAAGGATCATGATACCTTGAAATACTGCTGTGAGAGACTCACAGGAAGACATGAAAACATTGCCAGCCTAAAGCAAAGGGCTCATATCATTTTGTTAGAGAATGAAGTGAATGCTGAGTTCTAATACCCCTTCCTCTCTGGGTTGAGTTGTGACTCACTGGCCTCCTATAGTTCTGCTACAGAGAAACTAGCACTTTCTACTGTGGTGAAGGGATTAAAGATCCCATTTGATAGGATCCACTGTTTTGGAGGCCAGTGAGATTGCTCAGTGACGAATGGCACTTACCACAAAAGCCTAGTGATCCGCTTCAGTCCCCAGAGCCCACATGAAAGCTGGAGAGAACAGACTCCATGGAGCTGTCCTCTGACCTCCCCGTGGGGCATGGCATGTGCATGCCCCTAGCTATTGCACACATACAAAATAATAAAATTTGAAAAAGAACCCATACTTAGGGAAGTCTGCCGATAAACGCACAGATGCTCTTGCTCCACGGGGAAGCGCACTGTCCTGTCACCAACCTTATGAAACATTTTATAACTCCAGTTATGGGAACAGAGTTCATCATGAATCGCTGTGTGAGAATAGAGCTACAGTGTAATAGGTCTTACTGGAAGCAATCAACATTGATTAATATTTAAAGTAATAATGATTCCCCACCAAAGACTTCAGTATAGAAATGTAACCATACAATTTTTTTTAAAGCTTTGTTCAGGGTTCGTTTTCAGAAATAATTATAGAAGTGACTTGGCATTCTTTCTTTCTTTTTTTTTCTGATAAGGTCCAACTTTGTAGCCCACCCTGGCCTCAGGCTTGCAGTGATCCTCCTGTCTAACCTCCTGAGGGCCAGGGTTGCTGCCCTGAATCTTCGTGCTTGGCCTATTTCTAGTTTTTCAATCAGAGGTTGCCACTGTTGATTAGGAGAGTGGCATTGTCTTTCAAGATTACTAATAATTTACTGTGACAAACTAGATGAAAACAAGCGAAAGTTAGAAGTAAGTTTCTTTATTTTATTTTAGGTTGGATGAAATTGAACAGGGTTCTAGGTCCACCACCCCTACTTCATCTTGCTTGGTGTTGTCTATTTCCTAGAGACAGAAGTAGTATAATCAGCATTTGTCAACTTGTTTTAGCTTATAGAACCTTTCATTTTATATACTATGTCTCTTAGGACAAATGTTCCCTAGAACGTGTTTTGGAGGGAAAAAACATCTTTGCTTTCAGCTGACTAGTTGACACTCTTTTAGAAACCGATAAGCACAAAACACAAGCCCTGTGTGTGACTCATTGGGCTCCAAGGTGCCCCCTATTGAAATACAACATTTTTATTACGAGACCCTTCCTTGTGCAGTTCCCTCTCCTTGCCTTCAGCTTCTACAATCTATTTTCTGCCCATTTTTCCTATTGGCTAGTCTTGTCTTTTGTAGGACTTTAAACATATGAAAACGTGTATTATATAGTTTCTTTCGCTTAGCCTATTTCTGTGATGTTTATGTTGTTTAAATAGCAATCACTTATTGATTTTATTATTGAGTATATTCCGTGGTATGAATAGGCTACAATTCTTACGAATTATGTTGATGGGCATTCAGGTTTTTCCAGTTTGAGACAATTATTAATAAGCAACCATGAATATTCTTGTATATCTTTTCTTTTTTTTCCATCCCCTTTACCTTTCCTACATTCATTTCTTTTTTATAGAGGCATATTTTTATTTCTTCTAGTAAATACGTAAGGAGGGCCTGGGAAGGTGTATGCTAAGCTTGGGATCAGTGTCATAAAACTTCAGCCTGTTACCAAAATAACAGGCTAGGTGATAACCACAGGTTGCTGACCTCATCCCGGGGCTTTTCCATCTCCATACTAAGACTGCATTTCCAGCATGTCCCCAGGTGATGCCAATTTTATTGATGCAAAGATTCTACGTTGACAAGCATTGTTTTATGAGAAGCTGTTGAGTGGCTTCTTCAGAATGCTTCTGTCGTTGTGCTCTCACACAGTACCATATGGCAACAGTATTTACTCCAAACGTGAGCAACAGATACTGAGGAATATCTGTGGCGTTCGTGGTTGTTAGCCATTCTGGTGTGCATGACGCTATGCATTGCACTTTCATCTGACAGTTTGCTGACTGGGAGTGATATGTAGTGTGTGCTTGCTAGTCACCACTGTGGTTTTCTCCCTTAGTTTTTGCATTGTACAAGGATTTGCATAGTCTGCATTTGATCTTAGCCAAAAGTTAAAAAAAAATGATTACATAGTCTGAACATAAGGCCTTTGTTAGATATATTATTAACACTGAATATTTGGATTGCCATTAAGTATTAAAATGGGTTTTTCCTTTGACTTTTCTCATTTAGCCACCTGTGTCTACTTTTTTGCTTATTGTGGCTTTATAGTGTATTTTGAGATCAGGTACATATATCCTTCAGTTTTGTTCTTTTTCAAATTAATTTAGCCCTTCAAGGTCTTTTGCATTTTCATATAGGCCTTAGAACCAACTTGTCAGTTTCTGAAATTCCTCTTAGGTTCTTATTAGATCATCCCGAATGTTTAGATTGTCTGTGCGAAACAGCTCAGCAGTGAGTCTTCCAACGCATGGCTAGCGTAGCATGTCTCCTCATATATCTAGCGTAGCATGTCTCCTCATATATCTAGGGTTTGCTGTTTGTTTTGCATGAGTCCCTGATTTAGTCCCTAGCACAACAAAACATAATGAATTCTCAGCCCTTTCCAGATACACTGAATCGCAAAAGCTGGCAATAAGTGTTTAAACATTTACAGTTTCTGTTTGTGTTTGCCATCTTTAGTACAGAAGTTGCTGTGGATAAACACTTATTCCCTCACAGTTCCCAAGAGTCAAGGGCCTGACTGTGGCTTAGCGGAGTGGCCGCTGCTGGCTTCTGTGGTGTAACTGTCGGCTGGAGTTGTAATCCTCCCAAGGCTCTAATGGGAGAGATTCCGAGCTACACTCACTCAGGCATGATTAGGGGGAGTGCTATGTCCTTTTGTCATTATGTACTATGACTCCTTCATATTGACATATTTATTGCCCCAATGTTACCTATCTGGTGTTAATGTTTCTAAGATGTTCTTTATTAATTCTTTGAGAATTTCATACATGCATATAATATATTTTGATCACACTCAGCCCCCAGTCCTCCGCTATCTCTTCCCAGATCCATCCTCCTACCTCCCCACTCTCTCCCAACTAATTTTTAAATAATAACTTCTAAGTCCAATTTAATATACTCATGCATGTGAGACCAATAATTTTATAGCTAATATCTGCTTATGAGTTAGTACGTACTGTATTTGTCTTTCTGGGTATGGGTTGCCTCACTCAGGATGATTTTTGTTAGCTCCATCACTTTGTAGAAAGTCCTCCCTTACAGCTAACCTAGAATCCAGAGATGAATTTATCTAGATCCATGAATAGTCTGTGCATGATTCTGACATGCAAATTAAGAGGGACTCAGATTGTCCCATTGCCCTTTAGTAGCAAACAAGGCCTTAGATAAATCTTGTCTTGGAAGAGAATGTCTGTGAGTTGGAAACAATTGAGTCCAATTTTGCTGTCCTATATCAACTTCCTGATAGGTCATGTTAAAAGTGTGTTCCATTTCTCCTCTTTATTTTGCTGCCCCCAGAGAAGGTTAGTGATGGAAGTGAAAATCAGGCTGGCTACTTAGCAGATTTTTAATTAAAAATGTGTTGTTATTCATAGATGATCATGAGAAAATTGACATGAATTAGGACAGTTGTGCTTGAGCTTTTGGGTATTGCATTTGCCCATTAGATACTTATTTATGGTTAATATAACATAATTACTTAATGTTTCATGTACCCACTAAGTAGACAGAAAAACTAGTGAAATTTTGCCTTCTAGTAAAGAAGTCTGGAAAAATGCACTGTTTGTTTTTATTTTCTTGTAGAATTTCAACAAGTAAATATTACTCCACCAAAATTTATTTTGAAGCCAAGACTAAAGCGGAGTAAGCGACAGGTATGTGTCTTCAGGTGTAAGCCATGATATTTAGAACACTAGGCCGCTGGTGATCATTTGAGTCTACAGTCAGTGTCTGCAGGGTGGGGGTTAAGAACTAGTGCAGCCTTTGGGAGGGTGGGGACACACTCAGGTGACAGATGCACTAGAGCAGCCACAGGATGCGTTCTTTTACAAGTAGTGGCTTGAAGATGGGGGAATATGGAGTCCCCATTACTGTGGGTTGTGGGGTCTCTGCATGAAGCAAGGTTTCTTTTTCCATTGCTCAGGCATGAATCACATCATGGGATCGTCTTTGCTATTTCTGATATGTTCTGAAGTCACAAAATGCCTTTTTCTCACTTGAGATGCCTTGGATTTAGTATATAAATGAGGACACCGCCTTAGGACTGTTCAGCTGGACATTGTGGTAATAGCAGCTGTCCTTAAGGTAGCTTAAACCACAGGGGCAGATACTGTTCTTCACATGACTCTCACATTTGCAGATGCCTTGCCCTGTGTCACACAGTTGACAAATGGCCTGGAATGTAGATCTGCTGTCAGAGTCAACCCATCACAACCACATGGATGCTCACATGTCAAGCAAGTGTTCTATCTCTGAGCTACATACACAGCCCTTTTAGAAACAGGATCTGCTTAAGTTGTCCAGTATGGACTTGAACTTGCTCTGTAGGCAGGTGTAGAACTTGTGGACCTTCTGCTTCAGCCTCCCTAGTCACGTTACTAAGGCCCGGGCTTCCATTACCTTGACATAAAACTGGTGCTGTTTTGTTTCCTTTTGTTCTTTGACAAGGTCTCACTCTGTGGCTTAAGGTGGCTTCAGATTTATAATGTTCATCCTGCCCTACTCACCCTAGTGCTGGGATTACAGGCACAGGCTTCTGTGTCTGCTAAAATAGAATGTAGTTTCAGACAGATTCTTATGTGAATTACAGTTCCTAATATTTGTTGAAAACTTAGCATGCACATGTCCATATTATAAGAATCTTAACTGTTTAACTGAAGAATTGGACAGAATCTTAACACTTTTGCTCCTCGTGATACCCTTATGAAGAAGGTAGTGCTATGATCCCTATTTACTCAGTAAATAGTAATCAGATAGGATAGATGCACATGACTCAAATAGAAGGGGAATCTCATAGAAAGTCTGGTCCCAGAGGTGTCTCTAGCCACCCACACTCTCTGAACCACCCTTCAGAAGCCAGTGTGTTCCCCAAGCCACTCCCATAAGCTTGAAGTTTGTTGTTTAGACACAGACATGTGGATGTCTTGAGTTAAATTAAGGTAAAAATAATTTCCATGAAGATTTAATTTACAAAATTGTTTATTGTTATGAATGCTGAGTTGAGAGAATAGAAGAAATGTCCTAGTACCGTGTGCCTTGGGGTCGTTTTAGAAATGTCTCAGCATCTTGTCATTGGCTAAGTAGGGGAACCCGTCACTCCTTTATGAACCCATGAGTCAGTGTGATACTGTGTCCAAATGCAAGTCGTAGGCATTTAGAAAAATGCTGGGACTCATTTGAAAGTCTTCTCAGTTAACTAGGAGCCCAGAGTGAGCAAGGGAGATCTTGTCCTAGTAGGAGCTTTTTGTTGTTTTGTTTGTAAAGATTGTTGTCATTGGGTGCAATTTAGTTTTCCTGCTTAGTTTTTAAATACAAAAATACAGTCCATTATCATCTGTGAAACTAGTGTTGGAAGTGTCTTTCTTTTTTTAAAAAGATTAGAAAATACATTTAGAAAGAGACCAAAAAATCTATGCGGCTGTATATTTTTAGTTTGTTTAAAATGTAGCACTCAAACATGCATGCATTGATTCTGGTTTGACTTGATGGTATTCCTTTATCACAGAAATAGTCTTTGAGCAAATGAACAAGATTTACTGGAGGAAAAATACCCCCTTTATTGAGCCGTGTCATAAAAGAAAAGTCAGTTTCACAGATCCCGTCAATGACTGTGTGATGGATGGGCAGAAGGGAAGGCTGCCCTGGTAACTTTGCCCATGGTGTTGACTGATTGTGGTTTTGCAAGTGAGGAGAACTTGTTGTTGAGCAGAGATGTGGCAGTTAAAGACGCCCCAAGACTACTTGGGGACTTCAGGGCTATCCTGACCACACCCCTGTAGCTTGTGGGGATCCTATGGGCCACACCAGAGGAAAGTCACGGACACTCCTAGATTTGGAGATGACTTGGGAAACTACTAGTCCCCTCACTTTCAGGAATTTGCTGCTGGAGTTGAGCTAAAGCAGGAGCAATGCTCTGCTTGTGTTGCTCCCGTGCCACTGTTGGGTAGACATGTTTTCATGAAGCGTGAAGTACGTAGGCATATGACGCATATATCCATATTTAATTGTATTTCTGTAAACATTTTGGGAAAAAATTAGTAATTTGCTGTACCCCCATGGAAGAGGGGAATAGAAGCAAGAGGACTGTTTCACCCTTGATTTTTATTCTTCATTGATTTTTTTCAAGCCATGCAATGCACATTTTTGTCTACTCAAAAACTAAGAAAATTGATGAGAGTTTAAAGGTTAATGCTGAAGTAAAAAGGAAAACTTTGTTTCATTGTTTTCTTCTGTGCTTTTAGTTTTTGCAGCTAAATTTACATGTTTAGTCTTTTTTCTTCTCTTTTCTTTCTTTTTTTCCTATTTTGTTTCAGCTTCTTCGATTTCCCCGTAATGTAGAGGAGGAAACCAAATACATCGAACTGATGATTGTGAATGATCATATCATGGTGAGATTCGCATCCCACTTTCCTTCTGTTGTATAAATGGTGTGTTAGGGTACATTTAGAAGAAACAAAAACCTCATTAAGTTGTGACTTGGAAAAGTCATTTGTGTAAACACACACACACACACACCACTTCGGAAGCCAAGAACAATTTTGTTAGATTTTAATATAAAAGTACCCATATCAAATAGGCTGTATGTATCAGCAACTGCCTACACATGCTACCTGTATAGAGGTCTACCACAGACAGCCTATATGGAGGTCTAGAACACGCAGCCTATATGGAGGTCTACCACATGCAGCCTATATGGAGGTCTACCACACGCAGCCTATATAGAGGTCTACCACACGCAGCCTATATAGAGGTCTACCACACGCAGCCTATATAGAGGTCTAGTACACACAGCCTATATGGAGGTCTACCACACACAGCCTATATAGAGGTCTACCACACGCAGCCTATATAGGGGTTTATCACACGCGACCTATTACCGAGGTCTACCACATACAGGAATCAATCATACAGTTTGGACAGGAGCTTTAGAGAAGGCAGAGAAGCCCAGCCAAGAGTGTTTTTGTCCAGGAACAACTTAGAAATAGAAAACATACTTAGGTAGAAGTAACTAGCAATTGTTTATGAGGGTTCAAAAATACTCCTTTTAAAGGTATCTTTATATATTACATATACGTAATAATGAGCTTGTTATGATATTTTCATTGTGTGTAATGCATTTTGATCATATTCACCTCTTCACGACCCCATTATCTTCTGTTATCTTCCCTGTCATCCCTCTCCTAGTCCTGCTAACCCCTCCTTTTCTCATCTAGCCCATTTCTACTATTTTTGTGGGTTTGTTTTTGGCCCAATGTGTTTGACTAGGGGTGTTCCCAGGAGCATGGATGAGAGTTGGTCTCCTGGAGCACGGACTCCTTATCTGCAGGTTCCCTCGGTGTTGCCATGTGAGGGTGCGAAATCTTACACATGTAGCCACATCTGCATTGACTGTCTCTGGTCGTATCTCACTTGTATGTCTTACAGTTCAGACAGATTTCGATTGAACAACCCCCCCCATAAGCCTGTGAAGCAGAAGCAGTGGGTGTGGTAGGGATGAACCCCGAACCTCGTGTGCACCAAGCTTATATATTATACGCTGTATTCTAGCCCCTTCATGTGGAACTGAATTGAACTTTTTCTTACAGATGTGATAAAGTCATTTTTTTTCTTTAGTCCCCAGCTTTCAGGCTTCAGGGTAGGTAAAGAACCAGGTTCTTCCCTGAGGTTTATTGTTTTTTGTGTTCTTTTGACAGAAAGCCTTAGGAATTTTTCTGATATTTTGTTTTCTGTCCTAAGATGATTATTTCCTGGTGACTTTGAGCACCCTTCACTGTTGTCTATTGCTTTCAGTTTAAAAAGCATCGGCTTTCTGTTGTACACACAAATACCTACGCAAAGTCTGTGGTGAACATGGCGGATATGGTGAGTACTACCCCGTTCAGCATTGTTCCTTATGGCAATCAGTGGTTAATAAGGGGCCTGTATTCACATTCGTCCAAGTTACACTTTAGCCAGGATGACATCAGAGACCCTGGTGATCTTGCCAGGGACTCTACTGACTAGTCTGTCTGGGAAGGTGGGCTGACCAAAGATATGGTTGCTTTTTTTCTTGTGTGTTTCTTACCGGAAAAGACATAGTTTGACCCATAGACTTTAGCAAAGAAATTCAGTCTACATCTGGACATCAGTGCAGAGACTGTTCAGGAGCTGAGCCTCTTCAGAAATGCCCAGCACACTGTTGGAGCTGCCCCCAACTAATTCTCTCTAGCTTTTCTCAACACCACACAGGTTGTGTAGCACTCATTTCCTTAGGGATCCTTTATCCTGCTTTTTTGTTAGAGAAACTCAAGATTTCATAAATTATTTATGTAGGATGCCAAAAACAGACTTAGGGAAAGCCTTACATTCAACATAAGTATTTATCAAAAGAAAACCCTGTTTGTGTCTAAAATTTTCTTTGTTCAGTGGGTTTCTCTTGGTAAGTAGTTTGATTCTCTGTTTTTTAAGGAAAGTGCATTCAAAGTGGGAAAGTAATGGTCTCCTTTAGAAACAGTTGTTTCTTTAATTAAACAAAAGCATGTCCAGGATGGAACGCTGACTTTGCCATGTGTGTAGCCCGTGTGTTCATTTCGTTAATGCCCTAGATCTATAAAGACCAACTTAAGACTAGGATAGTATTGGTTGCCATGGAAACCTGGGCTGCTGACAACAAGTTTGCCATATCTGAGAACCCGCTGGTCACCCTGCGCGAGTTTATGAAATACAGGAGGGATTTTATCAAAGAGAAGAGTGACGCAGTTCATCTTTTCTCGTACGTAACATTTACATTCTTCCATTTCTCCGGGTTCTACGGCGAATGCTCTCTTTCTTCTGGCTGAAATGTATCCTTCTGCAATAATGCAGTTACGATGTGATGTGGCTGTGCCTTTGGAAGGAGTGTTGAAATACAGATTGTTTTTAATGTTTATATGGTTTAAGTGACTTAAGTTTTGAGATGAGAGCTGAGTAAGTTTCTGGAATCTATTGTCAACTCTCTCCAGCTCTTGTGTTCTTTCTTTTTATAACACACATATTTGATGTAACAGCAAAGTACATTCTGTAGAATTTTAAGACCTCATCTAAAATCAGAGCTATTGAGGACAGTTGTGAAAAATGTGTTTTAGGTGTTATTTTTATTAATTTTTATCTAATTCCAAATTTAGAGAAAAGATGCCAGAATGCCATAAGGAAATTGCCTGTATGCTTTACCCAAGACTTGCATTTTTCTCATTTCCTGTTCAAGTATGAATTAGAGACAGCAAATTTGCATTTACTACTAAGTACTTAGTCAGTCAGTGTAGTCCCTTAAAAGTAAAGACAATTTTTCAAATAACACAGCAAGTCATTAACACCGTGCGACATTCCTACATAGTTCGTCGCCTGTGCTGGGCCTGTGTCCAGACTTCATCAGCTGTCCCAACGCCCTTCTGCAGCCAGTTCCGCTTTCAGCATCCAGGTCAGCGCTGCACAGTGTGGCTCATTTTCGTCTCTTTAGTCTCCTTTACGCTGAAACATTTTCTCAGCCTTTGCCCATGTTGAACTTGCTAGTTTTGAAGAATATCGACTGATTGTCTTCTTGATGGCTCTTCATTGCAGGGATGTCTGACACTTTGTCAGTAATTACATTTAAGACATTTATTTGGGCTAAATCTAAAAAAAAAAAACAACTGTGACTTTTTGTATTCTCAGAGTATTATATCTGCAATTGATTTCTAATGGATGTATTTCCATATAAGATATATATTGATCATGTGGGGAAGCAGCCCTCAGAAACCTTTTCCTTTGATCATGCGCATAAATGATTTTCACATTCCTTCTTCACTTTGGGAACGTATTGTATGTGCTGAGACAATAAATGTGGTGAATTAACTATGAGAGGGGCTTGGCTGTGTGAACTGTGATCAGTAAACATTTTTCATTTCCTTTTCTAAAAGGGGAAGTCAATTTGAGAGTAGCCGGAGCGGCGCAGCTTATATTGGTGGGATTTGCTCGCTACTGAGAGGAGGAGGCGTGAATGAAGTAGGTGTGAACATCTGTGCAGCACAAAGTGGTGTGGTGGCTGAGAACAGTTTCCTAATACTTCACAAGTAAGGTCTCAGTAGTCCACACTTCCCAGCTGCTAGATTGCTGTATTAGTCATCAATACAGTGCCTGTGTGTGCCCAGGACAGGATAGGAAAGAATAAAATATAATACCTGATGATTGTGCTTGTGTTCTGCATAGAAGAATTTCCAGAGTAAGCAGTTCATATAGAGAGAAACTGTCCGTGAACTTTCAATGAAAATAAGAATAAAGCCCAAGCGTTTACATTGTTGAATGAGACTTCTTCTATATTCGAGTAATCCCTGATACACTGGCTTCCCCCTAACAAATCTGTTGGCTGTTTTCTTCTTTGCTCAGTATTTAACAAATTTGGGGAGAATAACAGAAAAGGGTTCACTCACAACACACTAAACTTAATGGACACAATGGAAAGGAAAATGCTTCAATCTTTGGAAGGCCACATATTGAAAAATTCAAGATTCCGTTGGCCACAGACCATCCTTACTTCTGACTCTCATTGTGTTTACTACAGCTGCTTTCTGTTCCACTCGGGAAGAAAACTAGGTCCAGATAATTTGACACACTTAGCTTTATTATGTATTATTAAGAGACTGGCTTAATAATATACAGTTATTAAGATTTTAAAGATTGTTATCTGGTGAAATTTGGAGTCAGAAGTATACTTAAGTTTCCAAACTACAAAATGAATGCCTCTTCGGCTGGTAGTATTTTTTTTCTAAGATTTAATCACATAAGAATTTGTTTCCTACTACTTCATCCCAAATGCGTGTTCAATATGAGCTACAGAATGCTTAGATTTGACTAAAGAATGTTCAGGGCATCGTGCATGCCTACCGTGACAGCAACAAGGAGACTGAGGCAGGTGGGTCACCATGGTTGGAGGTTGGCCTAGGCAACATAGAGAGGCCCTGTCTCAAAAACATCACATCAAAAAAGGACAGAAAACGCTTAGAAATGACTTGTTTTCAATGGCTCCCTGCCATTTTCTCATCTTAAATGGAAAGCAATGCTTCATTTACATTTCTTTTGGTTTTGTTTTCAGTTTGGAAAAACTGATTTGATGGCAGTCACACTCGCTCAGTCGTTAGCACACAATATCGGTATCATCTCAGACAAGAGAAAATTAGCAAGTGGTAAGATACAGTCTTGTGTGGTTTAGTTGTATTTATTAAGATAGACAGCCTGTTAATTATTTTGTAGAATGAGATTCTTTTTAATTCTTTTTAATTGTTTGGTTGGGATTGTGGGAGGCAGAGCAAGATATGCAAACTAGCAGCAAAATGTTGCTTTCAAAAGTAATAAAGGGAATATTTACATCATAGGTGAAAAATTCCCCATGTATAATGAACAGTGAAAGCTTGTGATGAGAAACTCAAAGCTAGATTTGACTCAAGAAGGGACAAAGGTACCTCATTTTAGAAATCTGAAATTTGCTTGTGGAAAATTCTAGGTTGTTTGGGGCTCAGATCATGTTGTATTATGGTTTACTTAAGACATCTCTGCATGTGGTCTGAGGCACAGGCTTCCTTGTTGAGAGCAGACCTGATGAAGGGTCTAGGAAAGTGTAGGTCAACTAAAGGATGCTGGCCTTAACATCCATGAAAAAAATTCCAGAGTAGCTAATGCTACTTCTCTGTGAATGGTCTCATACTGTGTATTTGAGGTAAGAATTTCATCATAACTGTACTCATTTAATTATTTTAGCAACAAATATTGCAAGTATGGATACTTGTAATAAGAATACTGTGTTTGGAGAGCTATTGTTTCCTGGATGATAGAATGCCGAATTAAATGTATCCACCTACTTATCTGAGTTTCAAGATGATCCTGCACGATGCTTGTTCTCATTCCCACTTTACAGATGCAGTGGCTAGATCATAAAAGGATATCGTTTTCAGAATTAAACATGTGTTAAGTGACAAACAGATTTTCAAAAAAGGGAGTCTTTGACTCTGGGGACTTTCTGGTTAATCCGAATCCTCTCCTGCCTCCTACCAGAGCCCTCAGCACCGAGGAGTTTAGAGCGGAGAGACCCTATAGTATCTCCCTCAAAGCTGAGGTGCCATTACGTTTTTGCTATTGCTTTGGTATCTGGTCGTCTGTCATGTAGCTATTTGAAGTGAGGAAATAGAAACACGACCATTTGTGAAGCATTGGGGCGATGTATGTGACCCCCATAGGATCAAGTGCATTTTGTTTTTTATACATTGCAGTCAAAGCTTTTAGTGTAAGTAGAATTTGGAAGCAGCCTTTAAAAACCGTTTTGAACGCAGAGTTAAGAGACAGTAAAAGCTACCTCACTGCAGCTGCATTCCGTGTGTAACCGGCTGTGTGTTTGTTTTCTCTTAGGTGAGTGTAAATGTGAGGACACGTGGTCTGGATGTGTAATGGGAGACACCGGGTGAGCCCCTCTACTTCACCTTCTTGAGAATGAGACACTCTGTAACTTAGTGCGTGGAACTGCACTGCGGGCACTTAGAGAAATAGAAACTAGGTGTCTTTACAAAATAACCTCTTATTTAAGACAAAACAAAACTACTCAGTGAGAAGACCCTAGGAACTTTTCAGTCCTAGGTCTAGGCTAGAATTATAATGAGGTAACAACTTTTCTTCTTCTGTTAGGTTTGCTCACTAAATCCCTTTTCTCTTATCTCCTTCAGTTCAACTGCTAAACTGACCCTCAAAATGAAATAAAAACCGCAGCCTGCTCTGCAGCTTTCTCAGGTCCACGTTGCTGATGGTGTGAGGGCTTTCATAGTGCAGTGTCATCAACACGGGGCTGGGAAGAAAAATGGAGACTTATCTCAGAAAGATTCTCAGTGTTCTACTGTCCTGTCTTCGCATAGTCAGACTTCAATTCTTGTCTTTTTTTTTTTCTAAATAAGTTACTAGAACCATTCCTTGCGTTCCAGACGTATGCCTCTGCCCTCCTTTGGAGTTTGTTTCTCTTGCTATTATTATTTAGGTTCTGTTCCACACACTCAGGCTTCTTTCAGGATTTTATGTTTTACCTCCTGCTCCCGGCAGCTTTCAAAGGGCATAGAGAAGAAAGGAGTACACACTCATGTCTCAGCTTTCAGAAGGGAAACACTGACGGTGTCCCCCTTGTCACTGTCCGCCCTCAGCCAGGCAGCCACCTTCGATTTGGGGTATTATCCACAGGTCCTTTGTAATACTTTCAGTCTTCTGTGTATAGTGAGGCAGCCCTTCACCACATGCTGGGATTCTTGAGATGTCTCAGAATGTGTGCTTTCATGCCTTTGCCTTCTGGGATAATGTTATGCTTGTAAGATTAATCCGTGCCATCAATTTGCAACATTTGTTTGCTAAATACTGATATGCTGCCCAGAACTTTTGTGAATCAAAACTGTCTGAAGAATACATTTCTGCCAGGTGTGGTAGCCTATGCCTGTAATCCCCGTATTTGGAAGGTGGAGGCAGGAGGATCAAGAGTTAAAGGTCGTCTTCTGCTATATTGTGAGCTGGATGCCAGCCAAATATACATGAGACTGTCTCAAAAAACAAACAGGTGAAAAAGAATAAGGTTCAAATTTCTTACTTTATTATTTAGATGGCTTATATATCCATATCATTATTATCATTCACCATCTTATTTTCCAGGATTCCTTTGTTTTCTTATCATAATTGTTAGTGGTTTCTAGCATTTCTGATTTGCTAAGCATAGTCTTACATGGATTTTTTTTTTAGCTTCTCCAATTTTATTATAATTATATTTGAACTCTCAACTCCTTTTGATTTCCCAGATGAGTTATTTTTCTTTGGAAGCCTCCCCTGTTTTCTCTATCCAGTCACGTTTCCAGTTGTCTTTGAGGTTTATCATGATGTGAACCCATGCATGCTAACTCCTGTGTGTGGTATATGTATGTGCTAGTGTTCATGCCAAGAACACGGAGACCAGAGGTCACTGTGGGGTGTCGCTCTCTCATTGAACCTGGAGCTCATCAGTTAGGCTGGCTGGTTATTCACCTCCAGGGATCTACTGTGCATCCCCAGTGCTAGAGTTAGGTGGATGCTGCTGGCCACTGTTTACGGAAGTGCTGGAGACCCACGCTTAGGTCTTCATGCCTCTGCAGCAGGCACTTTACCACCGCAGCAATCTTCCACAGCGCTCCCTGCATTATAATGCCGTTCTTTATGTATGCATTATCCCTCTCAACATTTAGTCATATGTGCTTAAAGAATTGTATTTTTACTAATTTTTATTTCATACCTCTTTAACTAGACTTGACATCTAGAAAATATTTATTGATTCAGTTTGAGTTTTGAACTCTAAGGATAACAAGGACAATAAGTGATGGGAGGAAGTAGATATACACACATGTTTATAAAGTCTTTTTTAATTTTTTTCTTATATATTTTGTTCTTTAATGACAAACTTTGTATTTGCAGTTTTCTACTTATTAATATATTTCATGTATAGATCTTTTTCATTAGGAGTTTTATTTAAAGTAGGCCAGGTGAGGGTATGTGATAGCACATACCTTCAATATCAGCACTTGGGAAGCAGAAACAGGTAGATTTTTGTGAGTTGGAGGCTAGCCGGTCTACATGGTGAGTTTCAGGCTACCCAGAACTAAACAGTGGGACCCTGTCTCGAAATCTGTATTTAATATGTCTGATTACTTTTGCTTAGTGACTTTAAATTTGTATAGACAATCTCCATATTGTGAAGCATAATTACAGAGCAATCAGGTAATCACACACACACAGACACACCCACACACACATATGAGTGTATATGTATATACACATTTTTTCCTTGAAATGCTCCTTATATTAAATAGATACACTCAAGAGAAGACCCCTTTGTGTAAGTGCTGTCTGCTATGGCTCTTCAGTTTGAGTCCTGCTCAGCTCATCTGTGTACGCCATGGGTATATGCCTTCACATCTGCTTCCTGAAGTTCACTGGCACTGCTGATGTTGGAAACATGGTTGAAATAAATCCATACTATCAAGTAACTTAAGGATACATTGAATGCAATTTATACATTACCCTGAAAAAGGGAAGACAAACTTCTGTGGCCTACACCTTCAACTCTTGATAAATAAAACAGATTCACTGTTGAAAATGTGGGTTTGTTTCCCATCACTGCTGAGGGCCGAGGAATGATCAGGTTTCCTATTGTACAGTGTGCTAGACTGTGACCCCAGTGAGGACATTTGCAGTAGATTGTTTTCCATCCCGAGGCATGGTTTCATGTACCCCAGGCCTTGAATTATTCATCCTCCTGCCTCTACTCCTCAGAGTTTGGGAGTTGAGGTATGTCCTCCTGTGGCTGGCTTAAAGAAGATTGATATCTAAGGCTGACGTGGGAGCCGGTTCAGCACTGAGCAGTAGAAAGAAGAGGGAACGTGGAGGGCGTCCTAATGATAATTGATTATCTGGCAGAGACATGTAGGATGACTTAGAAGGGAAGGTGGTAAGAACACCTGTTCGGACTCTGAAAGGAAAAGGGAAGTAAGAGATGAAGAAACTTCATGTTAAAAATAGTTTGTTCCTTTAGAGAAAGGGAGTGAAGGAATTAACATAGTTTAGATGACTTATACCTGTCACAACTTTTTCTGGGGAGTGGTTTAGTAAAAAATAAAATTAGTTTCAGCATATACTAATAAATTATGTTAATTAATTTGTGAAATATTAACTACTATGCTTGAAAGAAGTAACACTATGGATAGAAACAAGTCTTTGAAGGCTGGGGAGAGAGGCTTAATAACATGTGTTCACTGTTCAGGCACAGGGGGTCACCTATCAGCCTGTCACTGGCAAGATGGAGATAGGATTGTCAGTTCAAGCCAGTGCGGACCATACCGTAAGACCCTTCTCAAAAAATAAAATAAATAACAGCTATTATTATCTTGTCTTTCCTTTTAAATAAAATCTTAAGACCATTTTTGAAAATATAAAAATAAAATTGACATTTTCTTTCTCCAGTGGTAGTCATAGTTGATTTTTAAAAGCTACTACATTTTAATTAAGTTTTTTAATTTCCACTTTTATTGTTTATAAATTTTGGCTCCTGCTGAATATATAGTTATTCATTTTCCATTTGACACCGAGTAGCCATCCTCTCCTCAACTAGTCTTCAAAACTGGGGCTGGAAATAATTCTGTGCTGTTTTATTCCAGGCACCTGCCAGAGTCTTAGAAGTTCTCTCATTAGTCAACGTTTGAGTTACTTTCATGTTTCTTGCTGTTATATGTTAGTCATTCTGTCTGTGCATATAGCTAACTATTTTTTAGGAAAAAAAAAACCTAAAACCAAGAATTCCCAGAGGTGTGTTTATTTTGAGGATTGCTGAATTTTTATCTCACCACATTTCTTCTTTCCTCTGGACTTTTTTCTGTTGCATAATTTTAAAATAATTTCAAACTTTAGAAAAAGTCACAAGATTGGTGAGAAGAGATCCCATTGGTGCCCTGAATCATATGTTGCTAGGTTGGTGCTCTGTCACCCTCAAACCCTTCGGGTGCACTTCCTATGACAAGAACCCTCCAACCAGCCAGAGAAGAGACATGAAAACTGTGTAGTTGCCCACATTCAGGACTGACCCATCTACCAGAAATGTCACTTACAGCTGAAGCTTCAGAATGAGGCGTCATGTTAGGGTTCATGTCTTTACAGGCCTTCAGACCGCAGCACTTTTCTTTGACTTTCTTGGCCTGACACATATTATAAATTTATAGGCAGTTGTTTTGTAACTCAAACTCTGATGTTTGAGTTATAGCTAGTTGTATATTATTCATTCATTATGAAATAAAACTTTATTGTCTTTGATGTAAATTATAGGTGCTGTATTATATCTTTCTTTTAATTCATATGTAAATAAATGAGCAACCAATAGCCACTACACATCACTAAATGGAAAGTTTAGAAATATAATGGTGACTGGATGTGTAATTTTAACACTGTTCGAATTTAAGGCTAATAAATAAGCAGGAACACTCACTGAGACCCTCACCCTCTGTCCTCCTACAGCTACTATCTCCCTAAGAAGTTCACTCAGTGCAGCATTGAGGAGTATCATGACTTCCTCAATAGTGGTGGTGGCGCCTGCCTCTTCAACAAGCCTTCTAAGGTAATAAGTATAGTCAAGACTTATTATTTATGAGTCATTGCACACTTTCATAATCGATTTTTATGTACTGAGTCTAAGAAAGAGAACTTTCAATTTGATTCACTGGGCATATTCTAGAAATGTTGCATGTCTTGGCAAGGCCAGCTTTCATCTGGGACAGTTGGGGTATTTCTGATGGAATAGCTAGAAGGCAGGAAGGAGTGGAGGTTTTGTTTGTGTTGGTTTCTTTCGCCCTTTCTAGTTACAAAAGTGTGGGCTTCTATTTTCATTCTGTAATGTGAAAACTTTGGTTAACTTCTAAATGATTATCACACAACCAGCGATTAGTAATTACTGTGCACTGATGTTGCACAGCATCATAGGATAAATTATATTCAAAAGACAAAAAATGATGAAGATTTAAAAGTAAAATAGGCTTAAAAATCTCCCCTTGATTAGATCAAAAATTGCTTTAGTTATGGGAGCTGTTTGTTACTAACATTCTCTGCAAGTCTGTACTCATGGCTGTAGTCATGGTTCATATGGAACAGGTCAGTGGGCATAGTAATTTTGTAAGTTTGTTCAAGAAGCAGATTCAGACCCTGGGATCCCTGTAGTTTCTGCACTGTGGAAGCTAAGCTAGGAGCATCACTGTGAGGTTAAAGCCAGCCTGAACTACAGAGCCGGGCCAATGTGGGATACACGTAAGATCTTGTCTTAAAAAAGGAAAAGAAAGAAGGGAGATGCAGTCTGAAATGTCACTGTGAGAACCATTTCAAAGCTAATTTAAAATATAAAGAAACAAGTGAAAGCGGCTCAGCGGTTAAGGGCACATACCAGTCTCCTGTTACTCATGTATGTGGCTTGCACCTTCCTGTAACTCCACCTCCAGGGGCTCCACTGTGTCTGGTCTCTGAAGGCACCTGCAGTCATGTGCATCTTACACACACACACACACACACACACACACACGAGAGAAATTTTAAAAAAGATAATTTAATTTTATGAGTGTTTGTTTGCATACATGTATGTGAACCACATGCATGTGTGGGTCTGAAGAGTCCAGAAGAATCCAGATTGCCAGAACTACAGTTGCGGATCATTGGGAGCTGACATTTGAGTGCTAGAAAATGGACCTGGGTCTGTTACAAAGGCAACAAGTCCTCTTAACCACTGAGGCCGCTCTCCAGATCTACAAAATTATTCTCAACAGACTATTAGCAAATTGAAAAAAATAATAATGAGATTTTTCACAAGTGATTAGACTTGGTCCTTGTGCTAATTTTCAACAGCTGATTAATTAGAAGGACAGTTTATAGTACTGTTCATGTTTCAGGTAGTAAGGTCTCCACTGTGTTACCTGTATCGGGTTTTCCTTTATCATTTTGTGCCTTCTTCTAGGGTGTTGTGTTGTGTTGTCCTCTCACAACCAGACGCGTTGTGTTGCTAAGCACTGCCCTACCCTGTGCTAAGATTTTAATCTAGGCTGCCTGACTGCAAACTTCCTGCTTTCTCACCAAAATGGATTTTCAAATGTCAAACTGGCTTGGTTTTTCCTTAATGGCTGCATCATCTATTTGGTGACATTTACCAGACCCAACTTGGTATACATATAATATACATACATTATATAATACAAATATATAGTACTATGTCTGAATACTCAAATAGAAACCAAAATTGATCTTCTAAATGTTATGCCCAAATCTGTAAAGTCCCTCAAAAGCCAACAAGAAGACTGAATCCCGCATGAAAAAGCAAAGAGCCTTTATTTTGTGTAAGTTTGCAAACTCGGTCCCTCCGCATGTCCAACGTATTGGAATAAACAGAGAGCCCTGAGCTCAGTTAGAGTAGGGTTTTTATAGTAGTAAAGGTGGGGGTGAGGGGTTTTTGAGGTTCAGGACCCCTGATTGGCTGACATTTGTCTAGGGGTGTCCTGGTGAGGTGCGCTGGCAGGTGATCCTATTTACAGTGGTTGGAATGTTAGGCATTTCCTTTGGATGGTCTGTTCTTGGGTGGTGCTCCGATAATCTCAGTTTGTGGTTCTTCCTGTAACCAGGTATTGCTTCAGGGTAAAATACTGAGACTCAGGCCTCTATTAAATTTATCCATGGCTGAGTCCTACTCTGGCAGGTGAATATGGTTGGAAGTAAAGAACTTCCTTTGGGCGATCTGTTCATATTTAGCTTATCATGGCTGGCTCCTACACTAAAGTTCCAAGTTCTAAAGTTGTACTTTTTCTTTTGAGGTAAATAAAATTATAGTTCGAATGGACAGCATACACACGGGGCGTGTTGGTGTGGCGTCAGCCCTTGGGGTCTTTGCTATTGATGTTCCTGTATTTCACCCCTTCTTGGTTTTCTTCCCACAGCTTCTCGAGCCTCCTGAGTGTGGAAATGGCTTCATTGAAACCGGGGAGGAGTGTGACTGTGGCACCGCTGCGGTAGGTCCCCTTCACTGAAACTGGGGAGGAGTGTGACTGTGGCACCGCTGCGGTAGGTCCCCTGTCATTTTAAAGACCAGTTTTAGGTAGCTATGGCTCGTTCTAGCTCCATGCTCTTGAGATAATACTGAGCGTTATACCTAGAAATTTTATAAGATTTGTGGAAGAATGATTGTCATTGTGAGTTTGAACATTGACTTTAAAAAATATCTTGGTGTTTTGGGGAAATGACAACATTTTCTAGTGTTTTGCAATGGCTTATATTTCTTAGGAATGCGCCCTTGAAGGGGCAGAGTGCTGTAAGAAGTGCACCTTGACCCAGGATTCTCAATGCAGTGATGGTCTCTGTTGTAAAAAGTGCAAGGTAAGTAACTGGCTGATTAGTGGCCAAAGGTTGAAGGGGAGGCGTGTGCTTAAACTGTTAAGTCTAGGTCCATATAACCTAAAACCACTATCTAACATGGAGCAAATGACTGACGTCCTAGTGGTTAGAAGATCCTCCTGCAGTCTCCTGAAGTGTGGCTTTGTTAGCATTCTCATGTAATAGTTACCTTACCCAGTGTCTTAAACCAGAATATGAGAGAGCTGGGACCTGACCCTGTTACTTCTCCGAGGCTGTTCTTCCCATCCTGCCTCCCTAGGTACAGGCTCCTTAAAGAGGACCGATCTCAGAGTAGAAGACATCTGATATATTCTTCTTTTCTTGCTGTGCGTCTTTGTACATCCTACAGCATCAGTAACTTAGGCAACAAGAGGAATGTTTTAGACAAGATCATACTATATTGACATGGAAACATGCATGACTCTTTGTCTCTTAATTGGTGTAGATTATCCGCACATGTTTGTTAAGTGCATGAGCGTGCATGTTGCTTCCAATGAATATCTGCAGATTGAATAGCTTTGATGGGTTAAAGAAAGGTGGCATATGAAACCGTTGTAGTAACTACCCTCTTTGGGCTAAGCACTTTTGACTTGTGTCGTCTTAAATCCGGGTTTCCCAATTGGCACCAACACTCTTGTCTGGATAAGAATAAGACATACTGTCTATAGTCAGGGCATGCTTTATCGGACATTAGCAACATCCTTGGGTTGTGCCCATTAGATTGTGGAAGAGCTTCCTCACTTGTGACAACCCAAAATGTCCCCAGATGTTGTAAAAATGTCTCCTTTGGGGAAAGATCACCCCTGCCTGCTACTGCTGTCTTAGACAACACTCACAGGCATGCTTTTGGAATAGGCATGGCCATCCCGATGTTGACAGTTGAGCTGTTCTGATCTAACGGTGCCTGCCGAGGCTGGCTCAGAGGAAGGCACAGCTGTCTGCTGGCCCCGCCCTGCTAGCACTGATTCCTGTCATTTCCCCTCCATTGCTGTGCCTCTGGCTGCTTTTTGTGTTGTCTCTGAAAGCACTCTCTTGAAGGGGAGGTTAAACCACATGTGACCCAGATGCTCTCTCTTGGCTTGGGTGCCTGGAAGGTTCTGAGCAGTGAGTCAGGGAGCAGGGTCCCTGAGCACAAACACAGAGATGGGCCCAGTCCCCCATATCAGCGATTCTGAGAGGAAAGAGGGGAGGGGGGACGTGAGAGAGCTCTGACAACTGCACATGTCCCTGTTCTGCTGTGTTATAAGGAGTTAGACTGCAGTCTATAAATCCAGTGACGCTCAAGGCTGATTCCACAGCATCACACGTGTGGGAAGTATTTGAGGTATTTGGAAACTGAGAAGCACAAACACTTGTCTAGAGGTTCTAATAAGAGAAAATCAGAAGAGATGAGGCAGGGGGATAGGAAGGAAAGCTTGGGGAAAATGGCTTTGCTGGGAACTAACTGTGATGCGGTCCAAATGTAACTTTAAAATTCTCGGCAGAGAAGACAAGAAGCAGAAACAAAAGCTCTAAGATAAAGGTGTAAATAAGAAAGGAGGCTAAAGCCCCAATCCAGATTGCTTGAAAGAATTCCTGGAGTGTGGGCTAACTCTTCTTTGAAGCTCTGCTCCATTTCAACAGGATATTGTGACACTTATGTGTGGTGACTATGGAAGTTACCTCACCACGAGAAACTATGACTTGCAACTAATTAAAATAGCAGTTTGTTGAATAAATGTGTTTTGTGCATCTTCAAGTAGTTTAAGGTGTTCTTTTCCAACCAGTTTCGCTTTGCTTTTTATTCCTATGGGACTATGAGAGTTTCTTTCTTTCTTTTTTAATCTTTTCTCAGTTTTGCACACTGAGTGATGTTCTTTTCAGTTTCAGCCTTTGGGGACTGTGTGCCGAGAAGCAGTCAATGATTGTGATATTCGTGAAATATGTTCAGGAAATTCAAGCCAGGTAATCTATGCAATTATTACCCTACACAGGGTAATTAATTACAGGGAAAGTGGGGGCATCTTGGGTGTGTTACAGTAAAAATGCAAATGAAGCAAGATGTCACTTGACTTTGTCACGTCACACCGGAGGTTGGGGATCAGACCACGGCCTTGTGCATACCAGGCAAATGTTCTATTAAGATTCACATCTGCATCGTTGGCCAGCATCTTTTTTGGTTATTATCTTGCAAAACCTTATATGACATCACTAAGAAACAAAGAGATGACCTAACCATATGCCTTGCTGTACTGTGACTGAGGAAATACACCAGGAAGATGGGACAAAGTGGGTCATTGATCACGATGAGCATCTTCCCCTTCCCCAGTGACCAGATAACACAAGGCTAGGAGAGAAGTTGCTGTTTTGTAGTGTTTGTGCTTTGTGTTTGTGTTGTGTTTAGCAAAGCCATAGAAACAGAAATTCATACTTCAAGAACTGCTATCATTCTCTTTGTTGCCAGAGAAGACAAATTAAGTAATGATATACCTATAGTTGTAAAAATGATTGATTTTTAAGGCTACAAAGAGATCTTTATGTAAGAGCATTCTCCTTTCTTACTATGTAATTAGCAGCTTTCCAAGCTAATGCCTCATGGAAATAAGGACACAATAATTACCACAAAGGCTCCTAGGCATAAGTATACTGCACTGGTATGATTATAAATAAACAGGAATTGTTAAAAAGCCCTAACTCCAGACTTCTCAGAGGTGCTGTGTAGGGTTAGGTTAAACAGGAATGCTATAGGGGATTGTTCTCGCACACTCGTGGTCACCTTCATTTCAATGTTGCATCCATTATGAATGATATCTGTAAAACCATACAGCAATGATACAAGGAAGTTTATGTGGCAAAAAAAGGAGCAGAAAGTTATGTGTCTGTAGTTTCATTTGACTTTTATATTAAACATCAGGTTTTATGGGAAAGGGTGGAGATGGATGTCTAGAAAATAAAGCTAGCCGCACGGGGTGGTCTCTGTCACATCTTTTTTCTGTCCCTCTGTCTCTTCCTCAAGAGACTATATAATCACATGTTTTTCTCTCGCTGCAGTAATGAATTGTACATGGCTGGTTGTATCCTCACCAGATACTTTACAATTTTTAAACTACTTCAAGGAAAAATAATGATAAACATAACATTCTTCTCCACAGTTAATAGCAGAGGCTACCGTGTCTTCCCCCCCTCCATTCAGGATCCTCCCTACTTTTGTCTTTCTCTCAAAAGATATTTTTATTTCTAAATTTCTCTGAAGAATAATGAGTTCATAGTAGATTTTGAGATGTGTCTCCCTTTAGTTGATGTTGTCTCCAGCTTCCTGCCCCTGCTCCCTCTGCTGTTCCTCTACCCCCAGTGTTTTAAGTGAAAGGCTGTGTTGTTCCTGGTGGCCAAAGGGAGGACACTGTACTTATGGCTTCACTGATGCGGGCCTGCTCCTCACTTTTGTCTTAAGCCCTGTCTTCTTCTCTAAGGAATACTGTATCTGAATGAAGCATATGCTAATACATATGTTATTTACCAAGCCATTCTAGAAAGTTCTCTGCTTTTGTGGCTGTGTAATCAGTTTTTACATTGGCTAGATGTCATATTTTTAAAGTGATGCTCAGCAACGCTATTTCCTCCTACCTGCCTTTAATCTTCTTTATTTATAGGTAGTTCAAGGGACTAGGTGTATTATCTCCTGTGATTTATAAACCGAGAGCACTAACAGGAATGAATCCGTCTTACATTTGGTCTGCGTTTGAATGATAATTTGTTCTTTCTTCCTAGTGTGCCCCCAATGTACATAAAATGGATGGATATTCCTGTGACAGTACTCAGGTAGGTCACTTACTTTTGCCTAAAATTTCCGTGGGTACCAGCATGAGAGAAATACTGAAATTTTATCTCAATAAGAAGATGCAGGGGGCTTGGTCCTGCCCCAACTTAATGTGCCAGACTTTGCTGACTCCCCATCAGAGCCCTTGCCCGTTGGGAGGAATGGGTGGGAGATGGGCTGGGGGAGAGGCAAGGTGGGGATTGGAGGAGGGGTGGAAAGGAGAACTGCGGTTGGAATGTAAAATGAAGTTTAAAAAAATGAACAAAAAAGATCAGTTTGAATGGTTCATAATCACTTCAGATGACCACACTCAAGGGCTGTTCTTCCCAGCTGTATGTTCCTTTTCTGTTGTCTAACACAGCAGAGATTGTTTTCACCAATGGATATTCGCTTTCTCATTTTAGGGAATTTGCTTTGGAGGAAGGTGTAAAACCAGAGATAGACAATGCAAATACATCTGGGGGCAAAGTAAGTTAAGTCACATGACTTGATTGTTTTTCCACACAGTTTTGGCACGTTCCTTTAAGGACATATGGGCTAGAAATAAATTGCTAATACTTAATAACTACGGGGCTTCTTAAAACCACTTCAGCGTTAGGTAGGTAATTTCCTTTGTAGAAATCAGAGAAGGGCACTTTCCTTGGGAAGCCATGGCTCCAAAGTTCTGGCTAGTTGGCATTGCCTGTGGATGAGACAGAAGGTGCCTTTGCTGCCAGGCAGGCGAGCCCACCTGGTGCACAGCTTGGAGAATAGAGCAGACTTGATTTCAGCTCCTCAGCTGAGTGCCCCTGAGCGAAGGATCCCATATGGCCCTTGTACAGCCATATGGAGTGGACATGGTCTCTGGGTAGGGTATCCTTGCCTTAGATCTAAGCATTTTAACTCCGTTGCTCTTTCCTCATCTACTATCTTTTTTAAGCACCAGCTGACTTTTGTAGTTAGAGGCAACCTTCTGCTGAGGTAGCTGTTCTGCAAAAGACAAAAATGTTAATTTATTCTCTTCAAAATCTGAGTTCTAAAGGAGAATATATAACATTTGTATTTAAATAATAGTATTTAAGTTTTACTAAATCTAAATTAGCATTTAAATGTATCATGTGTTTTCCCCAGAATTTCTAGGCAATATTTTTGGAAGATGTTTTTGTTCTAAACTCTTCAGGTGGAGTGTTACTATGCAGCCTAGCCATGTATCTTGGCCAGTTAGACCTTGAATTTGTAGCTTCTTGCCTCAACTTCCCAAGTGCTGGAATTACAGGCTTGGGCTACCATGTCTAGACTATTCAAAGTTCTTTTGAGAGATGATTTGTACTAGAAAAAACTATAAAATGAATTGTAATCCTTAGATATCAGAGGTAGTGACTGGAATCCTTTAGGTAAGGAGCGTGTGTCTTCTGAGTCTCTTGAGAAGCATTGAGAGGAGAGAAAAAATTTAGTTATGCTGGTTTGTACTCTCAGTTTTACTTCGTCTACTTGAGCAAAACAGCCAAGGAACTAGTGATGTAATTAGCTGCTGTTCAATATGCACACCTCTCCTATCCCTGCTCTGAGGTTTGTAGGATTGTGCAGTTTGTCTAATCATGAAGTTTATTTGTGATTTATGTATATATACATATCCTGAAGATAATTTTATATAATATTTTTTAGTATATTTAATGCATCTGCATTTTAAACGAGACTTCTTATATTGGATCAGGACATGGACTTTACTTTTTAAAAATAACTTTTTCTTTGAGTGTGTGTGTGTGTGTGTGTGTGTGTGTGTGTGTGTGGTATGCACATGTATTTGTGCAGGTGCATGCCTGTGCATCCACAGAAGGCCAAGGAGGACATCAGGTGGCCTATTCCATCACTCTCCACCTTATTCTATGGAGACAGGCTTTCACTGGACCAGGAGCTAAGCTGGCAGTCAGCAAGCTGTGGCCATCACCTTATTCTATGGAGACAGGCTCTCTCTGGACCAGGAGCTAAACAGGCAGTCAGCAAGCCACGGCCATGCTCCTGCCTCTACTCCCATAGCTCAGGGGTCGCAGTAACATGCATGCTCATGTCTGGCTTTGTACATGATCTGAGCCCAAGTCCTCCCACTTGCACAGTATGTTCCATTACTCACTGGGCCATCTCTTCAGCCTAGGTCATGGAATTTTCCACATGTGGTCGTGGTATCATGTTAGCTCTTAAAAGTCTTGGAACATGAAACATTTCAGAATTTGAAGTAGCAAAACTTAACTTATATTACCAACTGGCATTTGATTAATTTACAAAAGTCTTCATTATTTTTTGTTTGGTTTTCATGTAGCCTAGGCTGGTCTTGAGTCTCCTGTGTAATTTAGGAGGATGATCTTGAACTCCTAATCCTCCTGCCTCCATCTCCAGCTTGCTGAGATAAGATTGTTATCCCATCCTCCCTGGCTGGAAAACCACTTTGTTCTAGCATGTGACTCTGATAGTCAACACTGGCTTCAGAAAAGATCAAAGCCTGCAAGGATGATGCAACACTTTAAAACGATCTTTGCGTTTCATAGAGAGCATGAACCCAGTCTCATCCAAAAGCAAAATACAAGTTTTTTATTTATTGCAGTTAAGAATTGGTAAGCAAGGTGCTGTTTCTTGAATCTGATTGTACTACATAGATATTTGAATAATATTGCCATTATTAGAAATAAAGTTTCTGACTGGGACTCTTGCATTCGGTACTGAGATTAAAATGTGTTCAAGGATAGCACCATCCCTAATTAGTGTCAGATCCTGGGGGGTGTTCTCACAGTCTGTAGTCTGATTCCGCTCAGACAGCTACGTGTACTGGCTTTCTGATATCACATAAGGTTTTGTGGAAGATGTGCCCAAGCCATGTCTGTGATATGGTGCAATCTGCAGCTTTCCTTGCTGCGAATCTGTGAACAGCTCCCGA
Organism: Ondatra zibethicus; assembly: GCA_004026605.1. Lineage (NCBI taxonomy): Eukaryota > Metazoa > Chordata > Mammalia > Rodentia > Cricetidae > Ondatra > Ondatra zibethicus. The sequence goes on from PVIU01005980.1 coordinate 34,215, forward strand.
GTTCCCTCCATCTCTGATGGGAATTTCTTTTCTGCTTCAGAGGTAATGGCATCGGACAAGTACTGCTATGAGAAGCTGAACATTGAGGGGACAGAGAAGGGTAACTGCGGAAAAGACAAAGACACCTGGATCCAGTGCAACAAACGGTGAATGCCGACGCTAACCCAGACCTCAGCCTTCATTCCGTTTACAAGCCTAAATTCCAAGTGGGATCTTCCTGTTTTGGGTGCTTAATAAAATGAACTATCTTGTCTGTTCTCCTCATCTTTCGTCAGAGCCCCAGCATCACTGATGACCCTGATTCTTGACATATACCTGGACCTCTTTTTCAGGGTCTAGGTTATTCTTGTAGTTGCTACACTTTCTCACATAGATAGGACTTCCCAGCATTTTAAGATTGAGGAGGACTAAAGCCACCATCACCAATACTGTTGAGTTAATTAGCTAGCTCTGACCTTTCTTAACTACCTGTTGCCTTTGCTGAATGTCTCAGTGTTTCACTCTCCCATGTAGATAGATAAGAATAATTGACTCCATCACTCTGCACGCTGACCCCATCTATCTGCACGCTGACTCCAACTCTCTGTACGCTGACCCCATCCATCTGCACTCTGACTCCATCTCTTTGCACTGACCCATCTCTCTGCATGCTAACTCCATCTCTCTGCACTGACTCCATCTCTCTGCACAACCCCACCTCTCTGCACGCTGACTCCATCTCTTTGCACTGACCCCATTTCTGCATGCTGACTCCATCTCTTGCACTGACCCCATCTCTCTGCACTGACTCCATCTCTCTGCATGACCCCATCTCTCTGCACGACCCCACCTCTCTGCACACTGACCCCATCTCTCTGCACACTGACCCCATCTCTCTGCACTGACCCCACCTCTCTGCATGCTGATTCCTCCATCTTTCTGCATGCTGTCTAACTCTGTCGTTCTGCACGTTGACTCCACCTCTCTGCATGTTGTCCAAACATGAATCATGGTTGGTTCCCCCTTTGCTCCTTACCATTTATTGTAAATTTATCCTTTTATTTCCATTGTTATTGTCATTGGCATAACTAAGCCCTGTAATGTAACTACTACAAAAATTCCTTGAGTGTTCTCTACTGGCATTTTCAAGCATACTCTTACTGGAATAATCTTCTAAATCCTTTTAAATATGTCAATTCTTTGCTCAAATTTTGTTAGCTCCTCATAGCTAATTAACAGAGTCACTCTTATCATATAGCAAACATACACTGTGTGCTAGGTACTTCATCTCACTTTGATGACCCTACCACTTAAGCATTATGACAGCCCTCTCATTTTAGAGATGAAGAAACCAAGGCAAACTTAGTGTCTGTGCCCAAGATCCTGTAGCTAGGACTAGAGAAAGAATTAGTATCTTATATTCTTTCTCTATTTATACATTATATGTATATATAATTTACATTATATATGTTATTATAAGGAATAAGTTAATACCTTTTATACATTGGTGATAAATATAGGGCCCATTTTTCTCTATTATCCATTATATAAAGTCTGGTGTTTCCTTAACTGCTGAGCCATCTCTCTAGCTCCCAAGTCTGATATTTCCATTTGTGATTTTGTTGCTTGTTAATTTTTCTGTTGTTGTTTTACTTTGTTTTGTTTTTTGAGACAGGGTTTCTCTGTGTGTAGCTCTGGCTGTCTGCCTCCTGATTGCTAGGACTAAAGGGGTCCACCACCACCGTCTGGCTTTGTGTTTATAAGATTTTTATTTAAATATATGTCATCACTAAATAATAACTAAAATGTGTTTGGTAAAAGAATATATAAAGCAGTATTTTAATTCTAGAAACTTACCTGTTAACTTTTAACACACATGTGTTTAGAAGGCTGCTGAGGCTGTAGCTGAGAGTCTGTTGAGCAGTAGGTTATCTCCTCTGGGCTTTGGGGAGGCAATGCAGAAGCAGCTCCATTGCTTGTGTGCAGTTCATTCATTTACCCAGCCCTTAACATGTTAATCATATCCAGCAGTACACTGTATGCAAGTCATTCTGATAAAAAGGTGTTTTTGATGGATAATTTTCTTTAAACAAATATTTGAGCTAATAAGCACTAATAGATAGGCGAGCAGGTTATCAGGGCTTCAGATCACCGTTCAGAGTTTCGGGAAGTCAGTTTCAAGAGCAGGAGGCAAACTGGCAATATCTTGTTCTATTTTGCTTAGTGTACACACAACTAATGTAGCTGATGGATAATAAATGCTAGCAATAGAGAAGACATTGCTCCAAAAGTACAAGTTCCCTTTTGTCTTTGGGGAAGAGATCAAGTTAATAATTTTACTCTTTTAATACAGGGATGTACTTTGTGGTTACCTTTTATGCACCAATATTGGCAATATCCCAAGGCTTGGAGAACTCGATGGTGAAATCACATCCACATTAGTTGTGCAGCAAGGAAGAACATTAAACTGCAGGTAATTACATAAACATCCTATGATCAGATTAGTCCCTTTAAATCCCAAGAACACAGCTTGGTCCTGCTATTGTTTCCAGTGTGTGTACAAGTTCATGGTCGGAACTTGAATCTAGTTCATAAAAGTGATTTATGGCAAGAAATGAAAAGAGTCAAGAATGATGCATGGTGACTCTTATGTGGTTGCTGAAATTCTGTTTAGTCGCTCATCAAAATCCTCCAGGATTTGGCTTGCATTTCCCTCTTATTCAGGGTGATTTGCAACTTCTGGACAGAGTCACTCAGCACATGGCTGCTCATTTTGCTTCTTTCTGAAACTGCACAAAATTAAATTTCCTTTTGTGTTATATATCTGCAGGAAAAGACAGAAATGGAGTAGAGGCAGTAACAACCCAAATCTAAAATGTGTACATACAAGTGGCTATGTGGCTTACACTTAGGGGAGCCTTTTGAGAAAGTTGAATTCATAGGTCAGGAAGAGGGAAAGCTGAAACCCAACCCGAGATGTCTAGTAACATCTTATAAAACTGAGAAACTGGCAGCATAATCTGCTGTTTAAGGAGGAATTAGATGAGTTTCAAGGAAGGTTTTAGATAAAGAGGCTATATGGAAGTTTGGGGAAGAAAGAAAAAGAAAAAAGGGAGTCTAATGCACAGATTCCTCTCATGATTCAGCCACAAAGGGGCTAGCCCACTATCCCATTGGGGATTCAGGCTAGCCCACCCTCCCATTGGAGACTCAGGCTAGCCCACTCTCCCACTGGAGATTCAGACTTTATCTCCACAGGGAATAAAAGAGAATGTTCCTAAGTCGAAGGGTTGATATCAGGGTCATGTGGAAGTGGTTCAGCCTTGAGGGATGCTCTCTGAGAATGTCCAGAAAGTTCCAGTCATCTGTCTGGTCAGTACTGACAGGCATGCAAAGAAAGTTTCTAACATGAAAAATCAGAGTAAACAGAACCCCAGGAGACTTTTTATCATGAAATGAAAATATAATGTTCTATTTTAATCAAACAGACCATGAAAGAAAAAGATTCTCTTGGATTAAAATACAACAGCAGAAGTGAATCTTAGTGGTTGAAATTGCCTCCCTAGAAGTAGGGCAACATCAAACAAAATAAACTGTCTGCCTTTGTATCTCTTTTGTCTATCTGTTTGTCTATCCTTCTATCTGTCTATCTATCTATCTATCTATCTATCTATCTATCTATATCTATAATCTCTATATATGCATCTATCTATCTTTTAGATATTGGTTAGAACCTTAACCAATATATTTACAACTATAAAAAATTGGTTTTTACTTACAAAAGAAAGAAGGAGAGCAATGGGGATGAGCTCCCTGAGTAGAATAGAAATAAAGAGGAACAGAGCTAGTAAGGAGGAAGTTGTCAACCAGTGACGTCAGAGACAGATGGAAACTGAGCACTGTGGGGCAAAGAAGAGTCATCAAGTTTCCACAGAAGAGGCTCTGGAATCAGAGTGGCTTAAGATTTGTCACCAGGAGTCCAGGAAATCAGAAGACACTAGAAAATTATTTATAAATTAAAATTTTGTATCAAACCCAAGCCAGGGCTCCTAGAACACAGCTCTAAGCCCAGAACTCAAAGGCTGAGGCAGGAGAAGGAAGAGTACATATGCCTGGACTACATAGCAAGATCCTGTCTAAAAAAAAAAAATCGGATACACTTCATACTAGAAAATGATATTTTAGCATGCAAATTTCCCCAAAATGTATTCTCCTATACCTCTTTTCAAAAAGTTAATGAAACAATTATACCCCCATAAAAGTGAAGATTAAACAAAAGAAAAGAAAGACAAGGTATAGAGGAAGCAGGTTCTTCCACTGAGAGACAGCATCACACAGAGGCTGAGAGTGAGAGGGACCCAGGTTTACAGCTCTGTGTACAGGGCAAAACCAGAATAGACAGGAAGGAGCTGGTGGGAACACTAGGAGAGATACTCAGGTGTGTTTTCAGTGGGGATTAGCAGCCATCGAGTGTGGGCTGATTTTCTATTAAAGATGGTAAATGCATAGGAAAGTAGACAAATGAAATAAAGGTAAAATAAAAAGTAGTTCAGAAAGTGAAAGTTTAATTATTGGCATTTGCATAGTATTAAAACATACATATTTGTTGTTGATTAAATCAAGTTTATTATGAAAGGATAAGGAAAGGAAAAATTGCATATAGAACTATAAAGGGAAATAAGGAGATAAATTCACTTGTATATGGAGAAATCAATTGATAATACCTACAGTTAAAAATGAAATAAATCAGTATAGTATAAATTTTTTGAGGCATAAAAATAGCAAAGGACCAGTAGTATAGAAAGTAACACTGTCCTAGGAAGGCTGAGGGCAGGGGTAACTATTTCATTTAAGAACCCAGTTTACCTGATGTTGCTAAAGTCTTATTATTTAAACATGAGGACCTGAGTTCGATCCCCAGGACCAGCAGCATCCATGTAAAACATTTGAGCACATTTGTGCATAACTCTAATCTCAGTGCAAGGTGCAGACAGGTGGATCCTGGGAACCACCTAGCTGAATCTGTGAGCTTCACATTCGGTGAGGACACCCTTGCTCAAGAAAGACGGTGGAGAGCAGTTGAGAAAGACATTCAGCATTGACTTCTGACCTCCACACATGTACACATTCATGCACACATGCATACACAGACACACATGTGTACAAACACATGAATGAAAATGGACACAATAATACCAGTTCATGTATTTGGCTCCACATGCACAAATAATTTTGATAAAAATTAATATGGAAAATTTTGTACTAGTGTTGACAAGGTATCTTATGAAAATATTAGTTATGCTTATATACTTTCAGCTCTTGTTGCTATTTAATTTAATTCTAAGAGAAACATGTGGACATACTATAATGACCAGTGGCTACAATGGTTTCCACAGTCCCAAATAGGATTTGCACATACACAGTTTTGGGGAGCACTGTAAATCAAATCCAATTCCAATCCTTATTTGAAACACATTTGAAATCTTTATGCCTATGTAGTAAAGCAATTAGACTTGCTCATGGTATGCAAGGAAAAATAATAAAGCTAGCTCAGTTATGACCCTTACTGTAATAATTTTGTGCAAATTATGTTAAATTTTAAATTACATTTTAAATTAATTTATTTGTCTTTAATTAATTTAAAATTAAATTTTGTTTAAATTCAGAAATAATATATCCTTGAAAAGAGTTAGATCAAAAGTTTCTATTACTCCCTAAGCCTTCAAGATATTTCTGGGTGTGATGGTGTATGCCTGTAACCCTGGCTATGGAAGTGGAGGCCAGAGGAACAAAAGTTCAGGCCAGTTTTGTTTACATTAAGAGTTTGATGCCAGCCTGGGCTACATGAAATTCTATCTCAGTGAAACAAAAGAACAAGTAATTAAACACCTTTGACTACAGGTTTTTATGAAATCATAAATAGAAGACCAGAGAAGGAATGTTTCCTGCTTTTAGTTTTATACTCAAGATGAATGTGAATTAATGGAACCCTGTTTTCTTTCTTGCTTCCAATTTATTGTAAGTGGCGGGCATGTTAAACTTGAAGAAGATGTTGACCTTGGTTACGTGGAAGACGGGACGCCCTGTGGCCCTCAGATGATGTGTCTGGAACATAGGTGTCTTTCTGTGGCCTCCTTCAACTTCAGCACTTGCTTGAGCAGTAAAGCAGGCACCGTTTGTTCAGGAAATGGAGTGAGTGTCAAACCTCGCCTTGGCAAACCACCCATTTCCTCTGTTACAGAAGTAGGTAGAATCCTGTAACATCTTTTTCATTATGGGCAGTGAGATTATCCATGTTTCTGGTTGGCACGTGAACACTAACTTGATCAAAGCTACTTGAATATTTTTGTTGTATAATAGAGAAAGTCCAGCAATAGGAAAACTGACAAATTTCCTAATCAAATTCTTCAGTCATCCTTTCTTATGCTAAGAGGACGCCATACAATGTAATGACAGGTTTTCTGCAAGTGATTTAGGAGACAGATTTTAGCAAACTATAATGGAATTTTTAAGTGTTTTTTTTTATTAATTGCTAGCTTTTTTTTTAACATCTTGACTGCAGTGTCTCCTTCCTTGCCTCCCAGTTCCTCCCCCAACCCACTCTGGACTCCCATCCACTCCTCCTTCGTTTCTATTCATAAAAAGCCAGACTTCCCACAGATATCAACAAAACATGGCATATCAAGTTGCAGTAAGACCAATAAGCACCTCCCTTTATATTAAGGTTAGTCAAAGTGACCCAGTATGAAGAAAAGGGCCCCAAAAAGCTGACAAAAGAGTCAGAGACAGCCCCTGCTCCCACTGCTAGCAGCCCCACAGGAAGACCAAGCTACACAGCTGTAATGTGAGGCGTGAGAAAGAAGAGCGAGCCAAATATTTAACTGCTTAGGTCATCCGGGTGCAGCCAAGTCAGCACTAACCATAAATAACTGTTGTAGCCACACCAGAGATGACAGCCAAGGTTCAAACTTAGAAATAGTGGTCTTCAGCAAGCGTGCTGCTCATGGACGAACAGAAAGGGTGGTACTTTTGACGTTTTAATTCTGTTCTTTCAGAATTGTGTATCGGCTAGCAGATTTAAATTATAAGCCAAACACCAGTCCCCGCTAAATGAACCTTCCATGAATATATCCGGTTTTCTCATTTTCATCAGGAATTCCTCCTTACTAGCAGTTGCCTTGATTTTTTTTTCTGTTAGCATGTGCTGTGATTTTCTTTCTGCTGGCATTACAGAATCTTTGATTGAATTGCACGTATTATCCAGTTGAGGCAAAGGACTCCGGCAATTTGAAACTTTCCGTCCTGATCATTCCATAAGATAGATATCAAATGTCTTAGGGAGCTGTGCTTGGGCTGACAGTCAAAGGGTCTCTTTACTTTAGAATTTACTTTGGAAAGTAACCAGTTGTTGCTGTTTGCCAAAGAACAGGAAATCATATGGCACATAAGAAGGAGAATGCACATAATTGCATAGCTCCGCTCCTGTAATGTAAGAGGGTTGTTTTCTCTCCTTGCTGTAAGGACCAGGAGGACTCAGGGAAGTAGTTCTCGTGGGGGCCAAAGAAGGAAGTCACGAAATCACTTTTTTGTCTTCCTCCTAGTGAATTTTAAATACACCCTAAAACAAAATACCGTTTTAGCTAGTAATGCTCAGTTCAAGGGGTTAATAAGAATAAGATAATGTAATTAATAATATATATAGCATATATAATATAATAATCATGTGTTATAAAACGTATTATCCTATATAATCAAAAGTGTTTTATTTATTATATGTGTATATGGTATGTGCGTGGGTAGATGCAAATATATGCCGTGAGACATGTGGTTTCAGATAACATCTTGGAGGAGTCAGTTCTCTCCTTTCCTATGCATGGATTCCTGGGATTGACTAAGGTTGTGAGGCTTACATGGCAAGTGTTATAACCATTGAGTCATGTTTTTAAATTGTAGTAACTCAACCATATGGCAAAAAGCTAAAATCAGGATGGAACTATTCTTTATGGACATCATCAAAGCCCGGGTGTGGTTATTGTGAGTGCGGGTTGACTTGCTTCCGTGGGACGGAGAACCTGACGTTCCTGCCGCTCACCTTTGGATTTTAGGTTTGCAGCAATGAGCTCAAGTGCGTGTGTAACAGGCACTGGACAGGTGCCGACTGCAGCACCCACTTTCCTCACAATGATGACGCAAAGACCGGCATCACCCTGTCTGGCAATGGTAGGCATCTTACTTGGCATCACCCTGTCTGGCAATGGTAGGCATCTTACTGGGCATCACCCTGTCTGGCAATGGTAGGCATCTTACTGGGCATCATTACATCTTTCCATATAACTGAAGAGGAATTTTCTTTATGGATATTTGCATCTGTGGTTTTTTATCATAACTCAAAAATAAATGGTATTTACGTAATGAGGCGGGAGTCTACTTTGTGAGACCAATCATTTTTATTAAAGTATAAAGATTTGTCACACTGAGTGTAATTTCGCCTACTGACTTCACCTATTCTGTCCTACTGCAGAGACTTTTCAAGTATTGTAATTACCTGAGGCTATGAGCACACGCTAGCATCTTTTAATCAATTTATCCTTGATAATTTCATGCACGTGTACAGTACACTCTGTCACACTCGTCCCTCCCACACTCCCTGATCCTCCTCTCACTCCCAGAAACCCCCTTCTTGTTCCCATTGAGTTCTCACCCAACTTTCCTGCCTTTTTTCTTGTGTTTTTATTTTCTAACATTCCTTTGAAGTTAAGAAAGTAGACTGGTGTCTGAGTGGTTAAGAACACTTGTGACTCTTGTAGAGGACCCAGGTTCAGTTCTCAGTGCCCACATGATGGGTTACAACTATCTATTAACTCCAGTTCCACCCGATCTGGCTCCTCTCTTCTCCCCTCATCGGGCCCCAGGCATGCACATACGGTGTACATACAGGCAAGACACTTGTACACATAAAATAAAATAATAAAAATAAAGTATTCAATTTTAATGGATAATTACATATTTTTGAACTGAATAAATAAAAATGAGTTGACTTTTAAGCTTTTAAACACTATTCTTTGTTCTAGTGTCTTGTTTCTATAGTCTAAACTATGGGAATCCTGGAAACAATGTAACTGGCCAAGGCAACAAGGATTGAGGACACGGGTCAGACATGACAGGAGGCGGGGGTTGGGGGTCCTAAAATCTTCATTGGCTAAGGAATAAGAGAGGAAATTAAGCGTAGGCAGTTAAAGAGTCCACACTTTGGAGATAAAGTTTCCCTTTAATCAGTAATGCCACTTCGTTCTTGTGGCTCCCTTTGCGTGGAATAATGCTCAATTCCCGATGTCCGCTCACCTCCCATGCTAAGAACAAAGGCACACATCTGAGTCATCTGAGCAGGTTTGAAATCTTTGTAACACAACTTTAACAAGGCCCCAGATGTCCTCAGGTAGTGATGGTGAATGGTAACGTGGCTCTTGCTCTCCAGGTCAGTGTAGTAGTGCCTGGATCTCAGGGGTTTCCAGGAGACGTGACTTAGAAGTAGTCACCATAAGGTCATTGCTCCCTGTTTAAGTCTCTGGAGGAACAGGAAGGGTGGGCATGCATGCTAAGTCTTAGTGTAAAAAGACTAAAAAGGCCAGCGTCTTTCACGAATCAGATGATACTGCTCGTGCGATAATTACTCAGATGACACTGCTCGTGCAATAATTACTCAGATGATACTGTCTGTGTGATAATTACTCAGATGATACTGCTCGTGCAATAATTACTCAGATGATACTGCTCTTGTGATAATTATTCAGATGATACTGTTCGTGCGAATTACTCATGTCACTGATTTTCTTCCTTGTTTTCCCTTCTAGGTGTTGCTGGCACTAATATCATAATAGGAATAATTGCTGGCACCATTTTAGTGCTGGCCCTCATATTAGGAATAACTGCCTGGGGTTATAAGTAAGTCAAAATTTTCAGTATTATTACTATAAAAATTTACTTTAAAATATTTTGATTAGGGGCTAGAGAGATGGCTTGGGGGTTGGAAATACGTATTTGTATTGAACGTCAGTCTGGTCCAGCAATCAGAGATTACCCACCCTTAGTATGGTTAGAAGTAATGATAATTCATCACATTTTAAGTTTTGAAACAACTCTTTTCCTATTTGGACAATAATGAATCTTGTTTTAAGTTCACTGAAGTGACTCAGTCTTAACTGTGAGTGAATGCACACTGGATCATGCATCACATCCAGAGCAAAGCCCTTTGTCCTATTAGCCATTAATATTAGTATTAGTTTCTTCCTGTGAAGAGCAGACTCTGTGAGACTCAGTTTCATCTGCAAAATTCAGATACCTAATTCCCTCTTAAATTCAATTCAATTCTAATTCTAATTAAAAATTCATTATATAATTTTTTGTCTTAATTTTTAAAAGTTGAGAGTCATCTGCTTTTGAATATTCAATAGCCTCAGACATTTGCTAAGTGATTGTTCCCAAACATTTATATGTTTAATACTTTAAATTTCCCTTATGAAGACTTATAATGTAAATTTTTCTTTAGTATTCTAGTAACTATTTAATGTCATGGCTTAAATGTAGTGTAAACCTTTCATTCTTGAGTTAGGTTTTCATTGTTGGGGCAAATACTTGAGAAAGGTTCTCTGTGGCTTACATTTGAGAGGTTCCTGTCATCACGTGACTCTGTTGCTTTGGGCCTGTGCCAAGGCAGAAGAGCATGGTGTGGATCATGTGGTGGAGGAAAACCACTCACCAGAGAAAGAGCTCACCACCATATCAAGCCCTCTGCCCCCCGAACTACTGAGCTATGAATCCATGAGTACATTCTAAAGACCCCAATTTCAAGCACTGCTCCGCGGGGACCACACATCAACACACAGCATTTGGACCCATCCAGATCTAAACTATAATAGCTCTCTTTAATATTTCAACCTAAGGTGTCTGGTGAAGTCCCAGTCAGCGCCCCATCCTGGGCTTTTCCGTTTGGAAAGCCTGCATTCTAGATGTTAACCTCATTTCATAGCATATTCCATCATGCATCAAATGTGGATCACGAAATTGGGAATTAAAATAGTTTAGATCTGGGGATAGCGAGATGGCTCAGCAGTTAAGAACATATACTGCTCTTACAGAGTTCAGTTCCTAACACCCACACTAGATAACTCAAAACTACTTCTATCTCCAGCATCAGGGGATTTGACAACCTCTTCTGGCCTCTACAGACTCCTGTACTCATGTGCACATATAATACACACACATACACACACACACACACACACACACACACACACACACACACACAAACACAACAAATACAATTTTTAAAAGGTTTTTAAATTTAGAATTTACTCTGTGTCCTTTTAAAACTGATCTTTGTTCTGTGAGTTATTACATTTGGAGAACATTCGGAGTAGTGACTGGCTCACAGTGAGCAATATGATTGTTTTTTGAAACCAAATCAAAGGAGACACCTTTAAATGTGTATCTATCAATTGTTTATAAAATTAAAACCCTGCAAGTGTTTAACTGAAAATGGAGAGCAATTATTTTACTATTTGTATGCTGCCATAATTAAAATTCAGGAAGCCACTTTTAGATGGCTGTATTACAAAAACACAGGCTGGTTAGATAGTGTATGTAGCTCATATGCATGCGATAGCCTAGAGTAGGCGCTTGCAGCATCACACCAGGCTCTGCCCTGGTTAGCAAGTGTTCTCTCCATTTCAAAGTGTAATTTAGGCACTTTTGAAATTGTATGTCTGAAGGGAAGGCCTTTTTTCATGCGACAGGCAAATGAGCTCTGTCTCAACTTCTTTGATGTAGGACACACATACTTATGCTTATCACAATTATTGCTGTTTCATTGTACCTCAATAATTTTATTTGGTCCCATGAAAATTGTTCTAGAATTATAGATTTCTACCACTTATTGATATAGGTGGATATTTAATCTTTACAGTCCTGGGAAAAGGTACAGTTCAAAAAACATGTAATGAAAACATTCCTATTGCTAGTGAAATTACCTTTGTATAAATTACCTGTTTTCTTTAGTGAGTTTACATTTTGTCTTTTTAGCATTTCTAAATGTGTAGACCTTGCAGATTGATTAAGAAAAAAGACAGATCTTGTTCATATTATAGTATCCTTCTTAGACATGATTTGAACCCAAGACCCAAGTTTTAGAGTTTTTCAAATTATTCAGCATATGTAGATTTGCTTTGTTTACTTGTTTAAGATAGGAACTTATACTGTATCCCTGGCTGACTTAATTCTATGAAAAATGTAGTTTATTTATGTAAATAATTTGATTAATTTTGCCATTTAAATCAACATCCAGTCATACATATATATATACCTACCATCCTTCTATCATCTCTATCTATCTATCTATCTATCTATCTATCTATCTATCTATCTATCTATCTATCTATCTATCTATCATCTGTCTATGAAAACCTATATTTAAAGTAGAATTGACAAGGCTGGAGAGATGGCTTAGTGGTAAAGAGCCTTAGTTGCTCTTCCACAGGAAGAATTTTCAATTCTCGGTCCCAGGGAATCTGACACCCTCTACTGGCTTCTGCAGGCACTGCATGCACATGGTGCATAAACACATGCAGGCAAAACACCCATACACATAAAGTAAAATAAATTTAATTTCAAAAACAACTGGATTGACTCTAGATAATTATTAAATATCTGGCACAATAGAACTGATATTGAGAAAACAGTTACTGTTTAATAATTATAACCTAACTTATGCTTTTTGCTGCTCTTACAGAAGACCCAGGATTGGTTCTAAGCACATACATGGTGGGTTACAACCTCCAGTTATGGGAGATTATGTATTATCTTCCGTCCTCCAAGGGCATTAAGCACACATATAGAATAGACACATACATGCAGGCAAAACAAATATACATAAATTAAAAGTAAGTAAATTTTAAGATAAATAAATACTAAATTAAAATGGCAATTGTTGGACAATATTGTCACTAACCCTTTGATATCCTCTATCCTTATGATAAAGTAAAATTTTGTGTATATTTCGCATCTTAATTTTGCAATTCAAATTTCTCTATGTAAAAAGGTTCAATGAATGCTGGGGTTTGTGTTTAATGCTATGCTCGTGTGCTTCTGGAGGGAACTAATGCTCTTTTTTTTTTCCTTTCTTCTGTCTGTGAGCAGAAACTATCGAGAACAGAGGTATGTGTGACAGTGATCTGAAGAGATGACTGGGAAGTCTGACCCTTTGTATCGCTGTTGAAATTCATACATGCAGTTTCAAGTGCATTTTTGTGTTTTGTGTAATAATAACCTTGATCACTTATGGTTTTAAAATGATAATTAAAATTATTTTTAATAGCAATGTGTATATATAAATAGATTTTCTCATCAAAAACAAACTTTTTATGTTAAGTTGTCATGTTTGTTTACATTGGTTTATTGGCTTTCCTTCATGTTTATAATGCTTTTATTCCTAATAGTCTGAGGGAAATGATTTTTGTTACTGTTGTAGTGATAACTTTCATAAGTTACAAGATTTATCCTTTGTTCCTATCAAGGGATGTTCCGCAATGTTCTTTATAAAATAAAATATTTTTGTATGACTTGCTAATCATAAAGGTAGCTAAGGAGAAAATTTGCATTGTTAGAATCTCTGACCTGTTGAGCCTCCTGTGCTATTATTACATAAAACCTATAGAGAAAGTCAAACACCTATTTACATCACTTTAAGATCTCCATTTAGCAAACTGTAAAAGAGACAGAGAGTTCATAGTTTATTTTTAAATAGGAATTTCTGGTTTTATCTAAATTGATATAGTATTGAGATAGATTGACGTTTTACTTCTCACATTTTAAAAATTATTAATTCTACTTGCTGTTGATACCCGAAACTAAAATATTATCTTGAAAACTGATGAGCCCATTGCCAGGTATTGCACATATACTACTTATTTCTGGGTTCAGAGTAGTCGTACAGATTCCTGCTTAATTTTTCCTCTGTCCCATTGAGTGCCTGTGGGCAGCTTAGGAATAGATATGATAAATATAGTTAGAACTTTGCAGATTCTGACCACAAGACTTACTTTGTTTCAGAAATCAAAATTTTAATCTTTATTCTTCTATTTCTTTATTTTATAATTTGCACTCTATAAGGCTTTAGTTTTAAATATCTACAGAATCTTTGTGACTACATGATACTCAAAAGTATCAATTGAAATCCTGATCATAACTTAGATTGAAAAATATCTACAATAATCCTAACATTAGACATTAGAAACATTTCCTTTGGTTTAACAAACTCATTATTAAAAAGAGTGAAACTTAAACAAAATTTGTTAAAGTTTTAAAACATCTGGATTTCTTTGTGACATGTCTTGAACTCATGAGTATAGAAGCACGTGAAGAAAGCAGGGCCTGTTTAGGTTTCCTGTGGATAAAAGTTTCCCAATCATATCAGAAATCTAAGATTTGTGAATTTCTTCAGCAGAAAATTAAATTGATAAGATTACAATGTGATGATTTCAGAGCCATTTCTATAGGAAGTAAGTGAAACTATGATTAATTTAATATTGCTGAATATACAGAAAGGGAAGAACATTCCGCAGATGCATGACATGAGCAAAGCTAAACTTGTGCTCCAAGCTACTGTATGGATGTTCTCCAGGGCATGGAAACTGCCTACCATGCAAAAGTGATGCACATTTAAAAGCATATACCAATTTATTATTCTGATTAAACACATGCATAGTTAAAAACATGTTCACACTCTCACTATCTTTTTTGTCTGATGTAATTTGACACCTCCTGGTGCTACAGCCTTTGTTTCATGGGTAGGATAACTCTTCTAAAATCGAGTCTGTGTCTGGAGAGTCAGTCCATCTTCAGAGGAATTTATTTTAGGTATTTTGTTATAGCTCAACAAAACTTTACCCTCTTGTCCATGGCTGATAATATTAGTTCTGTGCAATAGTTCTCTATTAGATCAAGAAGTTATGTATGGAAGTCTCTTTAGGGTTCTTTTAGGTCATATGCTTTAATGAGTAGAGGGGAAATGGGTGGGCAAACAGACACAGCATATATCAGTACATTTTCAATCCTATAGTATTATCCACAGACATTCAAATAAAGACCCATCTGGTTCCAAAGATGCGAGGCACTAAAGCCAAGAACCTGATGTCATCTTTACCTTTAAATTAGGATTGACTTTGCGGTTCTCTGATGGGAAGGCCATTGACAAGGAGGTTGTAGGTGATCTGCTGTTGTGTGGTGTGGGAAAATGACTACTGTCTCCCTGCTGTGAAGTCTGAGTTCTCTGTAATCCTTAAAGTGCTAGTCAAGGAGAGGACTGCCGGAGTCACCAGCCCAGCTGCGGCCCACACACTCCTTTTGGCTGATAAAACATGAGGTTTTGCTTTGGCACTTAGTTCTTCAAGCAATATTAAATATATGGGCATTTGCCAGATGACTATTAACATAGAAATGGCCCAGAAATGCCAAATTGGGCCTAATGTTCAAAATTTTAGAGGAGATAGCCAAGCAATTCTATAAATGAATCAGATAGCAAACTTCCTACTGAACAATAACAACAAAAATATTGGGACCTAATGGAAGTGCACACATATATTATAGTAGTTCACATTCTCTGGTGGCGTTCAGGGAAGGCCAGGAACCACACAACCACAGTGAAGCCTTAGATACTGACTCATTGCAAAGAGGATTATTTGCTTTTTTTCCTTTAAAAGTCTGAGGACAGAAAACCTCTTCCTTTTCCTAGTCAATTATTGGCCTTGAGGGATAATCTCATAGACCATGACAGCTGTATGGTTTACAGCAAGAACTTAAATTTTAGTTTTCAGTCAGGTTTGCAGATACAAGCAGAATAAGGAATGTTGGATGGACTTAAATTTATAAGCCATCTACATTTGGTGGAAATCCTTTCCCTTTGTTTGAAATGAACACGCGTCACTGTGGCCAGTGAGGTGTGTGATCGTTAGACCCCATCGTTCTGCTCTGGGGTTTCACCTTAAGCAGAATCTCTCTTTATCTCTCATCTGTTTTATCCATTTGTTTTCTTTTTGTGAACTCCCCACCTTTTCTTTCCCAAACCGTTTTTGACTTTTTTCTTTTTCTTTTGCATTCTTCATATTTCAGTGATATTCATGCATCTGTCAATATGAGTTGGTATAACTTACAGTATTTCTCAAAACAAGGGAGTAACAAATCCTGTAAGAGGCACTAAGCAGGGACAGGAGAAACGTCTCCTTCACACTGAGGTTGTGACCTGGACGTCTCCCCTAGCCCCCCATTTTCTAATTTTGAGCGTGTATATGGATTGATGAGATAAACATCACCGCTGAATAGATCCTTTTAGGAAGGTCACATTTCTCTCATAATCAGAGCAACCATTTATCTAAAGGTTTTGGAGTTAGTGCAAAACAAAACAGAAAAAAAAACTTTCTTGATGTTTAAATTTATAGGGCTCAGTACTAACTGCTTTATAATTATGAACATATTGTTATCTGAAGTAGAATAAAAATAGTCAACAAGCTTATAAATTGTAGATGTGGGAAAATAATAATTATCATTTGCATAGTCTGCCCAAAATCAAGTTTTAGGTGTTGATCTTTGTGTTAACAAATAGAATTCCTTAAACAATGTTATTTAATAAGGTGCATCAGTTCAACTAAGAGGTTGTAGATAGAGAAAAAATGACACTTTGTAACTAATGTAGGAGAGGTTGATTTTTGAGAAAAATGAATTCAGTTACAAAGCATTTTTTTCTTTTCTTAATTATTTACACAAACATGTGTATCTAAAATATTTGCATATAGTGTAATAAAATTAAAGAAAAATTCCCATTTGAAAACCTACCACTTTGTCAGTCCAAATAATTACTTTCAGGATCCAAATTGGGAGTAACATGAAAACACTCAAATTTTAAGACAAAGGCCATAAAAGAAAAAAACAATTAGAAAAAAAAAGAAGTTCAGTTAAAAATTTTAAGGCGCTCATCTAGTTGGCTTTCCATGATTTTTCATAGCAAATGATGGACTGTTGTTGTATTGATCGCAGGAACCTGGGACTCTCTCTTCTCACTAAAGCAGGAAGTAGCGTTCCGCTAGGATGTAATAGACACTGAAGAAGGGATCGATTTTGAGACAGTGAAGGATGTTCAGTATTACTCTTAAGGACGCTGTAAGGAAATTGATAATTTATTGCTGGCATTAACCATGTAAGGAGAGTTACTCCATTCCTTGTGGGGTTTTGAAGGGACTGCTAAGATGTATGTGCATTTTAGAGACGTTTACAGTGATGTTAGGTCAGAATCCAGTGCGGCCCGGGAGATGAACGGAGAAGCACCCTAGAACTCCATTAAACTGAAGCTGTTCTAACTCCCAGACTGATTCCTTTATTTTGCTGGAACCTCTATCCGTCAAGTGTGGAGCTAGTTTTAGAAATTAGTTTAGTAAGAAAGTTTTCTTTTAGTTAGTGTATGGAGAACTAGATAAGGTCACACAAATTAAATTTAAAATACATGCTTTATTTATATTCACTGAAGAATCTTTTCTGATTTGTAATATATGAGCTGTCTATATAATCTCGGAGAGGATGTTCAGCCAGAAACAGCTAAGCATTTTAAATAATTTCAATGATATAGGAATCAAAATAATCCAGGGGACATCTGAAAAGGGTTTCTGAGGGTTAAAACAGTGTCTGTAAACAACCAAGGTAATTAAATGAAACTGAATTGAAAGGGACTTAGGGAGTATATGCTTTTGCTGAAGACTTATTGACATATACCTGTTTGAAATTTTTAGCCCATCCCTAGCTTTTGACATCTCCACCTATAGCATGAGTGAAACTGGTCATGATTTGGATGCATTTGGCTCTTTGAGGCCATACACTAAATGACTGCATTGGCTGTGGGCAGAGTTGTCTGGGGTATTTTGTGTCTTTCCAGTTCCCTTTGAAGAAATAGTGAGACTGTTGCTGTCTTAGCTTCAGTCCTGCAGGGGCTAAGCAGATGCCCCTGTCTTCCTCCCCTCCTGCTGTGGTGGAGCTAGGCAGGGTCACCAGCATCTGTCACAGATGCCTTCCATAGTCTCCCGAGAAGCTCAGCTACTTTTCAACTTTTTTCTTCCTTTACACAGTCTACTGTCTAATATAAAATTACTGTTTTGATTCAAACTTCAGTCTCAAATTTTCTTAAAATAATGAACACCAAATTTGAATGAGGTTTTATTTGAACTTAATTATAGAAAGCAATCCAATCTTTTAAAACTAAGACAAGGTTATAGTCATCATATATTTCAAATCATGAATAATTTGTTCACCACATTTGAAAAAAGCCTGCTTTATTTGAGCAAGGAATGTCTAAACAGATCTTCAACATCAATTTTTAAAAGAAAAAGTTATTGCAGTTAACATCTCCAGGAAGGGTGATGTTGCGTTGACAATAACTCATCGTTCCATATTTCTCTGAAAACAAGGCTTTATTCGTCCAGCCTGCCAAGATTTCATGATTATATTTCTGACCTCTGCAGCTAGAATGGGTTGAACTTGTCGCATTTATTAATAATCTCATGTTATAGATTTGATCATGTAGACCATTATCCCTACCTCTCTTTTTCCTGAAATAATATTTGTATATGTCTGTGTTCATGTGTGTGTCTTGTTTTCTGACTCTGAAATGTTTATTATGCCTTAGACAGTTACCCCAGGGAGATTATGTAAAAAAGCCTGGAGATGGTGACTCTTTTTATAGCGACATTCCTCCCGGAGTCAGCACAAACTCAGCATCTAGTTCTAAGAAGAGGTCTGCTTTTCTGTCGCATTTTCAGATTTCCACCTGTTCCATCACACATTATTCCATTAGTCAGAACATTTCATTGTTTTGCAGCAGGTTTGGTTACTTCTTCCTTCTTTCTTGAATGTTAAAATGGTATCCCTTGTTCTTTGATTACTCCACTTCCAAATGCCATGTGCTCAGAACCACTTTGTAGAAAAATCAGGCTAAAATGGAAGACAAAATGTAACAACTCTAAATCTGTGTAGCAACCCCAGGGTCTTCCCTGCCATGTTATACATGGCTTAAGAAGCAAAACAGTATTTGAAAATATTTTTACATGGTGAGCTTTATGTCATGTTTGGTAGTCAAAGAAAAAGGGTACTGTCATGCTTCAATAAAGGCAATTAAGATAATTAGTAATATAAGTGCTGCACTGAATAGTTTTTAACTCTGTGTATTTCAAAGCTAAGCTTGCTGTGAAAAAAATGATTGCTTATCTGTTAATCATCTATTTTAATATTATGATTTTTTTTTCTGGAATGGTTATTAGTAGAGTTTATAACTTTTATCTTAGTTGAAGAATTAAGTATAGGTGGGATTACAGTATTATTTATGTCTAAAACTCTAATGATATGTTCTTGTTCTAGCATCTTAAGATGTATGACACCTTTTAACATTCAGGTTGCTTTATAATCAGCTGACAGTCAATAGCTAGAAGAGCTAAACAGGATGTCACAGGGTGGGATCCACCTTCACATGAAGGGAGCTAAAATATCGTTGTGGAAAATGGTCTTTAAAGTTTCCATGGAAGTTTCAAGGATAGAGAAAGCGTTTCACTTGGCCCACTCTTAACACTGAGCACGCATACTACTTGTAGACTGAAGAAACTCGTTTATTGAGAGGGAACATGGTCTCTTCCAACATTGAGTAGAATGGATGACCCCTAGAGCAATCTGCATTGCTGCTCAGACCTTATAGGCACGGAATACGAACCCAGAACCATTAGTCACTAGGAACTAGTGCACATTTCCTTAGCTAACCGAACTCAAAGCAAAAGTCACGCTGCTTTTGAGCCTGGGAGCACACACGGAAACACACACTTTACAGAGTATAGAAATGACTCTTTTCATTTATTTTTGAGGACTTCTTAGCTAAGAGAGGATGACTGGGGATCTACTAGCATTCTCTGATACAAATATTTGCTTGGTCAAATATAGAATTTTAAATTAAATAACAGTAAAGAGTGGAGAAATCAGTGGGTTCCCGAACCATTCGTTGGCCTTCCATACAAAATATGAGTGACTTTGTAATTAGGAGAGTAGTGTGTATGTATTCATTGTGCCAAGTTCTGTTTGCTTTCAGTCAGAGGATTCCCTTTCAAACTGATATTATTAGTAATTAACCAGCGTGATCGTAGGAGAGTGGTTTAAGCATAGCGCTGTTCCTACAGTCCCTAATACGGAGCTTTCCGATGCACAGGTCTAGCTCTCTGATTTTGGGAAACAGAACACTAGGTTCGGATCAGTCAAAAGCATATCAAATTATTAGACTCCAGACTAGGTTCATCACATTCCTTTCATTATGAAATGTTAAAAAAAATTTTATGGTGTAAGGTAGGTGTATTAATTTTGATTCTTATAGTTAATTCGTTTAGTGATAGTAAGATACAAATAGTGGAAGGGCCCAATGGTGCATGGGCTTTGTGAGAGATATCTCCGTGATAAAGATCTGATTCAGTTCAGTCATTGGACAGTTAACTGACATACATTATATTCATTGGGAGCATATTTGTGTGGAAAAATACCAACTCTCCAATGATAATTTCATTAATTTAAGCTTGTGTATTACTTTCATAAAGTGAGCCAGGTTCAGTTGGGCAAATTTTATGTGATCTCTTAAAAGTCCATGTTCTCATAATATTTGAATGAAAATCATTGCTTTACAATTAAGAAACATCTATGGTGGGACCCCATTATAACCCTGCTGCTGGGGTTATGTGACTGCAACACTTGCTGAATTTGCTCTATGGTTGCTGTGCTCTGGGGAATGTAAATTGGCTTGCATTATATCCCGCTGCTTTTCCATTTATGACTATTGTAATGGGGTTCCATTGTATTTGACTTTTCTTAAATTGAATGTTGTGTAATTCTGCCTTCTTCATGAAGACTTTCATGTTTTCTTCATTCTTTCATTTCAGATTTTTTTATTGGTTTGTTTTATTTAATGCACAGTAATGCTTACAAATTTTGCTTAGTGATTCCAAAACATTTATCTGATTATATTAACAATATGTAAATGCTTTTACTTTCAGGTCAAATGGGCTCTCTCATTCCTGGAGTGAAAGGATTCCAGACACAAAACACATTTCAGACATTTGTGAAAATGGCAGACCTCGAAGTAACTCCTGGCAAGGTAGGGAACAGCGTTCAGAATCTAAGATCTATCTTCTGGGTTCCTGTAAAAAAAGATGTATTCTTTCCCATAAGCCATTCAGCTCTTCTCCCAACAAAGAGATTTAGAAGGAGAGGCCAGTTGCTTGTTTTGTTCTTTGAAATCTTTTTGATGGGAAATGGTGGCGTAGTGGCTAAGTAGGCAAAAAACATTGGAAGGTCATGCAATTCCACATATTTGAAGGTGATGCTGGCTATAAATTACACCCATTAGAAGTACCATATAATTATACATAAAACAATTATTTATCTGTATGAAAATTTAGTTAATGAATCTTTTTCAGGTAACCTGGGAGGCAACAAAAAGAAAATCAGAGGCAAAAGATTTAGACCTCGATCTAATTCGACTGAGTAAGTTGTACATTTAATGGGAAAGGTATCTGAAGGTCCTGTGCTATTAGTGGCGACTGTTAATTAAGCAGATAGTCAAATAACCACCTACCATGCCTCTGGATTGGGTTTTGTCTTTTTAATTCTCTTTGCCCTATAAAAATTAACCTTGGCTTTTCTCTTTTACGTAGGCATCTCCGCAACTGTGCCCATACCAATATTCACTGATAGTGGGGGTCTCACCCTTGCTGCGGGCTTTTTCCTCCAGTCACCTGCCATTGTGGTGTTTTGGTTTCCTTTGAAGGGAATTATGATAGCTTTCTTTTTCTCTCATCATTGGGTATCCAACATCTCAAAGGGCCCCCTTCCTCTCCTCTGGAAGCCCTAGGGCGAATCCTCACTGTATCAAAGTGTGCCAGTGCTCACAGTCTGAAGCCACCACTCAGAGGTCTCCATGGCTGCTATCTAAGCATTCTCTCAGACTAATGGAAAGAGCTTCCCCTTCAAGTTTTCCTCCTGGGGACGTCTAAAAGGCCATTTACCTAAACTTGCTCTTTATCTGAATCATTGTCACTAATGCAACATTAACTGCTTTAAATGATAGACACATTTTTTAGTGGGGTTGAAAGTTACATTTAAACTCTTTTATTATGAAGTAAGCATCATGCATTTTTTGGGTGGTGTTTCTTTCTTCACTTAAGAAAGTGCAAGCAAAGCGTTGCCTCCACAAACCTTACCCCCTTCATAGGGTAAAGCACACCCTTGGCATTCTTCCCAGCCGACCTGGCCCCAGATGTGATTATGATTGCCCTTGCTCTTTCAAGGCCCCTGGCGTCTCTGCTCACGCCCCACTCTGGCTGTTCTAGTTCTTCTCAGGACCTCTGACTACTTTGAACAGAGGAGTCTGAGTAACAGGTGTCTATTAACTGCTTGTTAGAAACTTACATTAGCTTCTCCATCATATACCCTGCCTTTTTCAGTCCAGGAATAATAACATTGCCCTGAAATTTGGACCTTCCACCTGAATGGTATTGTCTTGTAAGTGGCTTGTCAACATTTATTAGAGGATACTTTTACCTTAGAAATAATAGCAGTTTCAAGTGATACCATTGCATGGTCCAGAATGGCATCATAGACCTCCATCATGAATAACTAACCTACTGGAGTTTATCTTCTGCATTCCCAAGTGCTTGGGTGCTGTAGGGCTCACTGCAGATAAACTCTTCCTGGAATGTTATTTGGTTTGTTTTGCATGAGGCCACCTGGTAAGAGGGCTCCTCAGCTTATCCTGGTTGCTCATAAGATTACGACTACAATTGTGAAATGTTCTTTGGAACTTCCTCTGTGTACTGTTTAGTGCTATAACAGTATTTCTGTGACTAGACTTTGACAGCTCCTAAGGAGACAAAAGGTCAGCAGTGTATTAAAGGAATGGTGTCAGGACCCAGAGAACCTTTGATATTCACCAATATTCATATAATATTTTCTAGGGCAGTCATTTATTTTAAAAATGTATAAAATTCTATTTATATCACATGATAAAATTGCATTAGGGATAGCCTTTATGAAATCTTGCCTGTGATATAATTAAGTTCTAATATTTAATGTTACAGTATAATAGAAATCTCTCAGTAAAGAAGGTTCCCTCAGCTTTTTCAGAGTTTTCTGAGTTTGGGTGCATGACTCATATTCATTCATTGGAGCCAAGTTTGTGAAGCTGACTGTCCATGACCAGAAACTGTCTTTCCATACATGCATACACATTTACATATTTCTGAAAAATATGAATTTCTGATACATAAAATATCAAGAATTATGTTAGCAACTTTTTATACTTTCTCTCTATAATTCATCCCATTTGGTGATGACATAATACTACCATTTGTGTGACTATTACTAGGAGCAGAATGGCCACAGGAAGCACATCCTTTCTTTTTTCTGTAGTAAGAACTGTTTCAGGTCTGTTATTTCATCATCCCCTTTAGAACCACATCATCCCAAAGGATGATGAACAATTTGGGCCTGGATTAAAACATTCACCACCAAGCATGCTCTATAAATTAAAAAACAAAACACTAACTGTCCTTGTTGGTTATACTGGTTTCCCACTCAGAGATTTTGCATCTTCCTTGCTGTTGTTCACGCTATAAATTTTTTTTGGCTTAGACTTTGTATTATATATTGTGTTTTTACAGGAGGGAACCCCAAGCTCCTGAGCCTGGGCACTCCCTCGCCCAGACAATCCCATCCCAAGGCATAAGCCCAGGGGGCTCTGACAGCCCCCAGACAGGGAGTCTGGATCACAGGTCAGTCTCCGCTTGCCCCTTCATTCTGGGCTGCCACGTTAATCCCCCTCGAAGTCCCTCCCTTGGCTGAGAGCAGGGTCATTTGATCTTTGACAGAGAGCCCCGTATCTGCTCAGTGGTGCTCCTGACCCAGTCAGCACCAGCTGTCTTCCTTAGGCTTTCTGTCATGGGGAACATGAAGAGGTTCTCCTATCCTGTCCAGCGCATTCTTTTTTCCTTTTGCATGTTACACTAACAAGCCACGCTAAGGCAAGCCACATAGGCAGGTTTATTGTAGTCTGATAAAGGCCCATCGCTCTCGCCACCGTGCCAGGTCCCCAGAGCGCTCCAGCACAGATCTGAAACGGAGGCGAAGGTCCATCACATGCCAAATCAAGCTATGTGTTTGGAATTTTTGCGGGTCAGCCATAGACCCTGTCCTTTGAGTTTCAGAGATTGCCAGTGAAAGGAACAAAGGTCTCCCCCAGGAAGTGGCTTCCTGCCTGTGGGACACTGAGTTTGCTGTGTGGCAGTGTTTCCCCGACAACGGCTGCATGAGCTTTCCTGATGGTTATTCTGAGGCCGTCCATGTCATCAGCGGCTGCACTTGCTTTTGAACTTTTTCTGTTTCAAGTCCTAGTGGAAATATTCACGCGGATTTTAATTGGCTATCTCTGTGAAAAGTGCAAGTTGGCAAAGGTTGTGGCTAAAGGCAAAACTAATGTGAGTTCTTCCTGAATCAGGAGACGTATCTTAGCAGAAATGGTCTTATAAACATAAAAATCAATAGAACCTTTCTTCCAGGGTGGAGTCATAATTTTTATTTTACAGAATACCTTCTTAATGGCTCAAAATGAGGAAAAGAGCTGTGGAGAAATAATCTGATTTTTAAATACAACTGGAAATATAGTAGTTTTGGTTTAAATATATTTATAAATAACTCAAAGATTAAATATGGAGGAAAGAAATAAATCTTAACTAAAAATTAATATGTTTTATAATTTCACCAGATTTGTTTTCAAATAAATCTTATAGAAACTGAATCT
The DNA here is from genome assembly GCA_004026605.1 of Ondatra zibethicus. NCBI lineage: Eukaryota > Metazoa > Chordata > Mammalia > Rodentia > Cricetidae > Ondatra > Ondatra zibethicus. Next base: position 59,104 of record PVIU01005980.1, read on the forward strand.
TCATTGACGATAGTACCATGGAGCTACTTTTTAGAAGAGAAAGCCTAGTAAAACGTCCAAATTCTTCCAAAGCTGAAATTGTCAAATCACTGTTGTTTTATAAGAGCAGATCCTAGGGGGATGTGTTTTTGTTTGGATCCACAATAAAAATCAAAGAACTCTGTGGAAAGCAACCACTGTGCCTCCAGTTTTGCTGCCTCTGAGGTTTGCACGGTCATCCTCGTGGCACTGCTGCCAGACCCATTACTGCTGGCATTACTCTTTGGCAGCCGAAAGCAACTTCTGAGGGCTGTTTCCTCAAGCAATCATGAGCATTTTAGTCTGGAGTGCACAAAGAGGAGGACGGAACTGTGGGGCTGCAATTAGATCACTGACCCTAGCTTCAAAATCACGGAAGCCTCCATGGCCTGTAGTGATGTACTGGGGACTCCAGGGTCGGGGCCAGACCCTTTCCGTTCCTTACAAAAGTCAGCTGGAGAGCACCCCTCAGACTCTGGGCGTGTAAAAAGCATGTCTAGCCTGTAAATAGAACTTGGCTCCTTTAAATTGTCTGAGGTTATATGCGCCTAAATAAAATACCAGATTGGAATTGCAGCCACCCTGAATATTTTCAAAAAGCACCAATATTATTTGAAAACCAAGGAGCCATCTGAGAAGTGGCTTGGGAAAAAGAAGCTGCTATTGATGTGGGTTAATAGCCTTTTGCTAAAAAGAGAGTTTCTGACCTACAGTCGTACTACATTGTAGAGTGCCTTGTGCCTTGTAGCTGAGATTATTTTCATGCCATTGTGCAGATGGCCTCATAGTCACCTGGTCAGTGTCCATCCTGGTTTATCTGCCGTAGTCACTTGCATTTGGAGGGTGAAAACATCGTGGCTAAGCTTGTGCTGTGTATTTTCAGATTTTCTATCTTGTTCTGCTTTCTTGTTCCTTCCATTGCTTTCTGCAGGTATTTAAACCCATGGTTCAAAAGAGACTATAATGTAGCTAAGTGGGTAGAAGATGTGAATAAAAACACTGAAGGACCCTACTTTAGGTATTTTATAAATTCGTTTTCTCTTCCTTTCACACTCTCCCGGCACATACACGTACTGTAGTGTGACTGGCCCTCTCTCCCTTGTATCTCCTAATACAAGTTCCTGAAGGCGGAAAGGGGCCTCGTTCATTCGCTGCCTTTTGATGTATTTGGCTTCCTGAGCGAGTCTAGTTCTTCTCTGAATGTTTCAAATGAAGCCGTTTGAAAGGATTGTCATTTAGTGCATGTCCCTGTCACCTTTTGGAGCTTTTTAGTAGCTTTCTCTTCATTTTATGCTATGTAGTATTCTATGGGCATGAAACATACCACCCACTAATAAAGAACCACTATTAACCTCAACAGTTTAATTTTCATAATCTAGAAGTTCCATAATATATTTTTCCTGCTTACCATTAAGAGTGCATAGTGCATAGAAAAACTCAAAGAAAACTTGCAAAGAAATTAAACTGGAATTTTATTTCAAGCAGAAACAGTGATTTGATCGAACTGGAAAACAGCTGAGATATTATTGCTCGTACGATAGCATGTGATGAGCTTAGCTTTCTTTGTCCCGTAGAGCCATTTGCTAGCATTGAGGCTGTGCTGAGAAGAGTATGCTATAGATTCTCAACAAAGCAGTGAAGGACTTTCATGTTCAAATGCAGGAAGCAGATAGAAAACAGCCGACTAACAATAAGAGCCTCATGCATTCTAAAACTATCCCGTCTCCCCAATTCCCTGGAGTGTGGACTACAAACCAGAGGCCATTTCCTAGGCCTCTCCATGTCATCTTCCCCCACTCTTTTTAATGTACATGATTACCTAGAGGTAAATGCCCACTTTATATTGGATCACTTTATGGAAAACTAATACAGAGAGGAAACAGAGCCTCGGCCCCTGCCTCTTCCGAGCACAATTCAAGTTTTCATGCTCCTTATTGCCATCACATGGGTCAGCACTGAACAGATATGAAATGTGCTTTGTATATTTGACTCTCAGCACCCACATCAGGTGGACTTTCTCTTCCAGTGTACCGTTTAGTTTAGCTGTATATAGTTTGAGAAAATGATTAGACCCCCCTGCATTTTACTTTGATCCATAGCTTTTGCGTACACCCCAGGGAAAGCATAACTCCCGCCTGCTCACAGAAACACATCCTGCTTTTACAGTCCACCCTCCTCTCCTTTCCTGCCCTCCGCTTGCCCCACACTGCCCCACACTGAACCTCATAAACATAACACCCCACCTCCACCTGTAGCTCCCACGATGGCCAACAGCAAGAAGACAGGTAAGATGGTTTTGATGTTATGTGGAATCTTGGCTCACCTGCAGTCCTATTTTTTTTTCTTTTTCTTTATCAGGCTTTTGGGCAGATTGTAATTTGTACGATCCATGGAACCAAAACAGCATGAGTTTGGTCCTACATAGGTTAGGACTTTAATTTCTAAATTGACAGCATTTATACAGGAGTAATTTATGAAATGGTACCCTGGAAGAGTCTATGCACCTCCCCTGGGTGAGCTGAGAAGTTGGTGTAACTCAAGAGAGTCCCCATTTCTTAAAGTCAGTTCCCCGAGTCTGCCCAGAAGCTGTCCAACTGAGCACCATTTGGATGGGGAAATGCTTCAGCACCCCTGGTTGCACGAGCCAAGCTATGAGAGAAATCCAAGAGGGTTTCTTTATATCATCTTTTAATCAGAGATGTTGGTACCTACAGTACGAAGTCACATTAGGAATTATGAAAAATCTGTATTTTTGTTTAAATGATAAAGCTCCTGGACGGTTGTGATCTCACTGTCCTTTTAGATCAATACAGCTTGTGCAGGTAAGACTTGGAGATCAGCTCTGGATTTCAGTGGCAGTGGACAATAATTGAGATAGGTCCCAGCTTGAGCACCATGATTCTGTCTACCCTCCATCCAGACCAACCCCATAGGCCTAAGTGCATTCCCACCTAGGCCTGGCCTTCACCAACCTTGTGCTTGAGCTCTCTTGACAAAGTCCACAGACAAGGACACAGGTCACCTTCTTAATCACGCATGTGGAGTTAGATTTGTTCCATTCTTACAGCATGTAGTGGAGATGTAGTGGCTGCAGCAAACTGGCTTGCCAGTGAAAAGGTCCTATCCCTGAACTCCAAGGACATATTGCAGAGCCTACAGGAGGGCTTCAGCTTGCTCTCATACGACAGTGCTCGCCCTAGCTGTGCTCCCAATGTATCCAGACCACTGGAAAAGTGCAGGTGCAGTCAGAGTAAAAGCTTTGGATCACCACCCCCAGATCCTGGGAGCAGGTCTGCCCAGGACACTGTCTTTTAAGTCCCCAGGAGGTGTCCGTGCTCTTGAGAGTTATCCAACTGATCACTCATTTCATCAGCATGACCTATGGAAACCACAGTAACTCCGCAAGCGAATTCTAGAAAGTAAGGTGTCAAATGCCCATTGTATATAATGTTCTTCACATCCCAAGAGGTAGGCATTCTTGGCTCCTTTCTGTGCATGGAGGAAACTGGAGTACAAAGACTTATCTAAAGTAGCCCATCTCATAAACATCCGAAGCAGAACTGGAGCGTGGCTGTTCGCTGACTCCCAAGACTGTTCCCTCTCCCATCTTTCAGTGATTGCTGTAAGGTTGTAGAGGGTCTGGACTCTCAGTTGCTCACCGAGGACATTTCAATCCTTCTGGAGCAGATTATTATAAAATTATCATGTGTCCCCTTCCAGGATTTACAGACCTGTCTGTAAAGGAGCCCCAGAAGTCTGACACAGTCCCAAGGTGCACCACAGTCCATTGGCAGACAAGCACGCCTTCATGACATAATTCTATGGGGCCCCCACTGTAGTTATTATGGTTTTAAAAACTGTCATAAGGATAAATGGCTAATATCTATCCAGAAATTCATTTTGCCTTGTAACTGAATGAGAGTGGCTGATACTTGGCTACATGGAAGCCAGATTAGAATGAAAGGCCTTCCTTCAGCAATTGTGATAGATTGTCAGTTCGTTTTCCCCTAAGCTAACTGACCTTGCCTTGTTCTCTTTCATTTTGATCTCTGCTCTGGGCTTTTCCAGCCACACCAGAATCCGTTTTCTGTCTTTCCACCACTAAAAATGTCCTGCTTGGCCTCCCACCTTCCCTTCAGGGCCCAAAGAATGTGTTAGCTGGAGCTCTACTGTGTGAAGTCATGCAGAGCCACTTCTGTGGGGGTCTGAAGAACACCTCCAGTTTTGTTTTGTTTTTAACTCACTATTGTTGGTGCCCATGCAAAGATTATTTCAGAACAAGGCCGAGTGCTCAGTCACCTCTCATTGGAATGGTTTTGAATGTACAGTGTTGATCATTTGAGTTCATGGCCAAGTTAAGGCTGATGTGGCTATGACACTGTAAGCTAACAGCTCATGCTATGAACACACACACACACACACACACACACACACACACCTGTTGCAGCAAACTAAAATGAGGACTTGGTTTCCATGACCTTAAAATAAATAAGATTTATTTGTATATCTGACTAACCTTTCCCGAACTTTGATTCTTTTAAATCTCATAATGATTTAGCTAAAAAGCTGAATCAGGTTCATGTTAGTAGCATCTACATGCAAGTTTTACACTCCTTTTATACACATTGTGTCTGCTTCCTAACAATCATGGTCCTATTTATTCTTAATTTACTTTAAAAACTATTTAATTTTTAAATTATAAATCTGTGTATCCGGAGCACACTTTCTGCACTATATGAATTCCGTCCCCAGAACCCGCACAAAGAAACTAGAAATGGTGCCTTGTGGTTGTAATATCCGTTCTGGGGCTACAGGCACAGGTCAATCCCTGGCATTTAATGACCAGGCAGCCTAACTTAAAGCTAGGCCTGTGAGATGCAGGCTCAAAAGATAAGGTAGGTTTCACCTGAGGAACAATACCAGAGGCTAAAGTACACTGTGCACATGTACTTGTATATACATGTGCATCTTCACAGACAGACAGACACACACACACACACACTATGTAGAACTGAAGCAATATTGAAGTACTATTACTCTTAGTTACTTCCACCTTCCCAGTCTAGAGAGTGTCAGCGTAAGAGAAGCCTAGTAGCTTTCTGGCTGCCTTCCAGCAGTCCCTGGTAGGGAGCCATCCTGAGTAAGTTTCAGACAAACACAGAAGGAACATTAGGAGTTAAGTTTAAAAGTGAATAGAGGCACTGTTGATTTTTAAAATCAGTCAAGAATGTTTACCTGGATCTCAGAGTATATAGGAAAAGGCATTTTCAAGTGTTAGATTGAATTCAGCATCTTAAAAATGAAAATTAGTTTGAGAGCCGTGGAGTCTTGCCCTGTCCGGTGTTTGACGGCCACAGTACCAGGCTGATGCAGTCAGCAGAGGAGGACTTGAGTTACCATGCAGGGGTCTAACCAGTTCAATGGTCTTCCATTCGGGCTGTAACAGATAAGCTAGGTGCAAACACGTCTCTCCTAGCGTGCTCAGCACAGTCACAGTATTGCAGCTGCAATAGGAACAGCCAACCTCTGCAGCGTACAGCTGCTGCTTCCCAGAAACGCTGATCTAGGGATGAAGTAGACCGTTTTTGTATGTTCTCATCAGACTTTGTTTGGCTGAAACTCTGCACTCCTTACTGCTTGCATGTCTACTAATTTGTTATTAAAACCCTTATATTCCCTTTTGCTCTTCACAACTAACACACGGGCCTCTGATGCATGAGTTTTGTGTAGAGTATGACTTAGCAACCGATGAATACATCCGTGGTTATGTTTTAAGATCTTGTTTGAGATTATTGTACTTAGAGAAGCATTTTAAGTGGTACAATAAAGTAGACTGTTAATATGCTGTTTACTTAATTTACTGTGATGAGTTCTTAGATTTCCCCCTTTTCCATGTTATCTTGTTATTGTAAATGAAATTTCATTACTGGCTTTGTAGTTTAAGAGAATGGTTCTGTGTCGTGCCAGCTAGGCATTCCATCACTGTTGTTGAATTAGGAAGCTAAATTCACAGCATTCCAGAGCGACAGTTGTCTCCCCAGTAGTTAAAGCTCTGCTGTAGACGCTCAATGAAAGTGGCTATCAGGGGCTTGCTCTGAGTCTGCTTTGTAGATATTTGAAAAGTGATACCAGGCATGACATAATATGTATTTCTTATATTCTCGACATCTCAGGACCCTGTCTCCTGCCAAGTCTCCTTCTTCATCCACTGGGTCTATTGCCTCCAGCAGAAAATACCCGTACCCGATGCCTCCGCTTCCTGATGAGGAGAAGACAGTGAACCGTCAGAGTGCCAGGGTACACAGCAATTCCCACATGCTTTGTCCTCGGTCATTATTAGTTATATTTGAGCTTACTTTTCATCTACAACCGCCCCGCCCCATATTTGAGACAGAATTTGGTTATGTAGCCCAAGCCAGATACAAGCTCACGAGAATCCTTGCCCCAGCCTGCTGAGTGCTGGGATCACAGGCATGACCATTATGCCTGGTTTGTCTGTCTGTCTGTCTGTCTATACCTTTTTTGAGATAGGGTTTCTCCATGTAGTCTTGGCCAGGCTTGTCTCAAACTCAGAAAACCACTTGCCTCTGCCTCCTGAAAACTAGAATTAGATGCATGCGCCCCCCCCCACTGCCCAGCCTAGTACTGTATACTTATGTCTTTATTTTTTTATTATTGTTTTACTCATCTCTGGGTTTTAAAAAAAGGATGTATTTTGCTTTAAGAAACTTTGAAAAATCTTTTTAATGTCCCTGTCATGGAATTCTAAAGACTAAGTTAGTTAGTTCCTTCTTCATGTCTAGTTTGATTGCTCAGGCCTCCCACTGGCTTGTTACAACTCAACAGGAATTTAGAAATAGGAACCTATGACAGAAAACCAGATTAGTGTCTTGGTACCAAGGGTAGAATTTAGATACAAAAGGAAAATATTTGAAAAATCTGTAATATTGAAAGAATACTACAAAGGGTATGGTAAAAAAAAAAAACAGAATTTTCTATTTTTTTTTTTAAGTAAACTTGGTTTTATTGTAAGGAGAATGTAGTCCCAGGGCCTTGTTGCCTTAGTCAAAAAAGAAATGCTCTAACTCTGTGCCATACTTATGGCCTCCAAAAAGCCAAGATTTTAACAAGGTTGATTTTTATCATTTTTATTTATGTGCACGTGTGTGAAAGGATTTGTCCCATGAAAGCCGGAAGAGGGCATCGTTGGAACTAGAGTTGCAGGCAATTTTGAGCTGCTTCACATGAGTGCTGGGAACCAAACTCCAGTCCTCTGCAAGAGCAGCGTACATTCACAGGCCCTGAGCCATCCCTCTGCCCCCAGAAAGCCAAATTCAAAACAAGTATGGAGATATTCATCCTTATGATAAAACAGAATTTACCAGAAACTCTATTTAAACATTAGCTCCCTCATACACCTTAATCAGTATACCCTGTCTCACAGCCTTCCCCTGTTGCATTTTTTCTGTGAAATTTGGGATAAACTGGAATTTGGAAAAATCAGTCCAGCCCTCAGAGGCTTCAGTGAAATGAAGACCAAGAAAGAATGATCCCTAATGTCCAGGCCGTTCATGGCCAGTTACATTATGATGTTGCTCTTAGGAGAAAAAAAACGTCAAAAGGTGAAGCTTTTACAGTCCTTACAGATTTATCCAGCACAGGGTTCTGAGAATTTTTATATCTGAAGGTGTTTCAGAGCCTAAAAGATATTGAACCAAAATTATGGGGTCATTTGTGCCTTAACTTGACCAACTCGGCGGGGGGGGGAGCACCAGACAAACAAGCAAACAAACACCACCAACAAACAAAAACACAAAACAAACACAGCTGGTCAGGTCACTGTAAACATAAAGTCTATACAAATAAGAAATGGCATTTGTTCATTGTGAAAACTACCTCTGTATGTCAGTGCTAGAAATAGTATAAGATGGAGTTGAATAATTTGTGTAAGCACTCTTTTCTTTTTGGGCCATCAGCTCACAAAAAAAAATGGCACACAGACTTATTATTATTAATTATGGATGCTCAGCCTTAGCTTAGGCATGCTTCTAACTAGCCCTTAGAACTTAACCCACATTCTTCCACATGCTCGCTACCTCACCTCCATTCTGCCCGTCCTGCTTATTCCACCCTTGGCTGGCCACTCCGCCTTTCTTCTTCCTAGAGTTCCTTCTGTCCAGAAGTCCCGCCTACACCTCCTGCTTTGCTACTGGACATTTAACTTTTTATTAAAACAATCACAGTGACACATCCTCGCACAGTTGAAGAAATATTCCACAACAAACTCAGATTCCCGGCACCTGATTTTCAGGCTTTGTGGATGGACATCAGGTGTTTGTGGTTTGCTCTATGATGGTCAAGATGCTGTTGTCCTTCCGTCCCCATAGCTGTAAGTCTAGCACTTCACATCTGCTCCAGGTAAACTGTCTGCATCACTGTTTTCTCCATCAAGCTGGGGGGTGTTCTCTCAGCTGTCACCATGGCCAACTGTAGATTATTAAAGACGTTACCGTGTAAGAACTCATGGAAATGACAGTTCCCAGGAGAAATGGGTGCCCCGTGCTCTTCTCAGGGGCTGAGCAATGTGATGGCGAGGACTCTATGCTGGGATAGTGGTATAGAAGTTCTGACTTGGTCTGTGTTACATGGTACAGTCATGGGCCATATAGAAGAATCCTACTGAGTAGGTGGCCCTCGTCTCCCAGATGTCTTGGTGGGTTGTGGAAAACTGCATCAGCAAGCCTGCCATTACAGCCACACAGGTGTGGGCAGTCCTGTCTATTGCTAATGTTGCAGTTGTCTTTTATTTGTTTCTCTTGGGGATAATCATGACTTTTAGTTTTCTTCAACACTTTTTTTGTTTGTTTGTTTGTTTGTTTGTTTTTTCCTGCAAGCTCATTGAGGCCAAAGTCCATCTCCTGCTCCAGCCCACTGTCTAAGCATTCATATTTTCCTTGCCTGGGACACCCTGTAGTACTTTATTTCCTCTCTACTTCAAAAGAACCTTAGATTTGAAAGTTCCCATCGGGTTCCAAATAACAAAGGATTTTTTTAAAAAAATTACAACTTACTTATTTTCATTTTCTGTGTATTAGTACTTTGCCAACATATGCATGTGTGTGCATTGTGTGTATTCCTGGTAACTCCAGAGGCTAGAAGAACATGCTGAACCTGCTAGAATTGGAGTTATAGACAGTTGTGGACTGTCACATGGGTGCTGTGAATTGATTCTGAGTCCTCTGGCGGGGGGGGGGGGAGAAGCAGCAAGTATTCTAAAGCACTACACCATCTCTCTAGCTCCAGAATAGATATTTTTACTAGGAAAGACATATAAACCTGGCCTGAGGTAGGTAGCTCAAGTGGCTTTTCCATGCCTGTGGAGTATCCTGTAATTTCTGTTAGAACAAAAATTCCATGAATGTTTGGGCAAGCACATTAAAGTAACCTACCTAGAAAGATACACTTAACTCAGTATGGTACCATGTGACTAAAGCCCTTGATAGGTAGAAGAAGGAAGTCAGTTAACTCATAGTGAGTTAGAGGCTAGCCTGGGCTATGTGATACTCTGTCTCAAAAAACAAAACAGAAAAGAAATACTAATTGTGTTCTCTCCTTTTCTTCCCCAAATTGACATGCCATGAAATATCTCATATGTCCTGTTAAAATGGAATTTGGATGAAAGTCAAATATAACTGAAGCCTCTCTGATAATACTTCCTTTGTTTTTGTGTAAAATATTTATATATGAGTCATATAGACTGCACTATATTTCACTGGCAGACTTTTAAAAAATCAACCCCCTTCTCTGATGACCTGAGGTGCCTGTGTGAGCGTGCCAGAGTCGTTTGCAGTCCACGAAGGCAATTAGTGCACAAAGCCGATGTGGCCAGGATCAGCATGAAAGCAAAGGAAAGGGAGGATGGGGAGGAACGCATCCTTCCTCTCTAGCGCCTCGGCTCCTAGACAACAGTTTGCTTGCAGTCAGTGCTACAGTTGGGAAGTGCATGGCGTGTTCATAGGCCCACAGTCGTGTTTAGGGGATGGTGTTGGTATCAATGGCTGTGGGAATTGTCTGAAGAGCTCCAATGTACTTTAAAGCTAAATCCCACCTGTGGGATTTTGATTTAGTTGGTGTGGATTTTAAAACTTCAGCGTATTAGGACTGAGGAGTTGGCTCAGTTGGTAATGTGTTTGCTGTGTAAGCATGATGACAGTAGTTCATATTCCCAGTACCCATGTAAAAGGCCAGCTATGGTGGTGCATGTATGTAATCCTAGTACTGAGGAGGCAGAGGCTGAGGCAGGAGGAACCCTGAAGCTTGCTGGCCAGCTAGTCTTGCAGAACCCATGAGTTCCAAGTTCAGAGACTTCATCTCAAAAAGTGAAGTGGAGAATCATGAACGAAGACATTTGACATTGACCTCTCATCTCTATGAGCACAGGCATGTGTGTGTACATCTCTTATGTGCACATACATGAACACACATGCATACACACACACACACATTTTCCATATGTGTTTACAAAGCTCTGATTGAGAAGCGCTATTCTATTGGGCAATACGCTTTGGAAAGTAAAGGGACTAGGAAGCTTAAAAATAACATTTACAAGTTTGCAACTTGAGAGATATAATGTTTATTCAAAATTTTAAGTAACATGAAATGATGATGTCTCCGGAGAGGTTTTTTGTTTTTCATCAAAAAGTGACAATTATTAGAACAGTTGGTACTGGAGCCGGGAGATGGCCTAGTGAGCGAGGAATTTGCTGTGGAGGCATGCACCTGAGATTGGTGTGTGTGCCTTTAGGGGCAAGGTGAAATGAGATGGAGATCACTAGGGGGAGATGCCCAAAGCCCTCATCGGCCTCCGCAGGCCTTTGCATGGGCATGTTCACGCGCACATTTTCATGCATGTGCCCATCACACACACAAAGAAGAAATGTTAATAGCAGGTTCAGAGAGAGCTAAAAGTTCGTGTATTTCTTTTATCTGTTTATTAGACGAGAGCATGCACCATAGCTACTGACGTATGGTTGGAATCCTTTCTCATAGCCCAGAAAGTCCGCTTTCTGCTTTCCCAGTGTCTGATTTTGCTTTCCTCTGTCCGCAGCTATGGGAGACGTCCATTTAAGAACAACTGTTTACATGTGTCACATCGAAACTGTTTACTCCAACTTTTATAGGAACCCGCCACCCAGACTCACTGCAATCTGCTCTTCAGACGCTTAGAAGGCCCTCTGAGATGCAGGGGAGGAAGCCACGGCTCATACCTGGATGTCATTTTCTTTTTATCATCGGCTTAAGGTTTAGCCAAACAGTAAAGAACTCCTGGAATGTTACACTATGACACGGAACCATTTATGGTCTGGTATTGGTATGTTAATGGGTAATCTGCATGACAGATATATGTAGAATATCAATAAAATTAACTCACATGACCCAAATGTCGCAGGTTTTCCTGAGGGACAGAAGTGGATTCAGAACCTGGCATTCTGAAACACATCCTCATTGCAAGCAGTAATGCCGTATGCATGAAGCTTCTGTTTATTGTTTTCCATAGACAAGGAAACAACATCCCATAATAGAACTAGCATGCAGGGCTGAGGCAATAGGACTTTTCTGCAGGTTGCAGGACTATTACGCTTTGAGAGGCCAATACCCATATGCTAACTTTAAACATGTATTTTTATTTTTTTTTACTTTTCATATTTATATTAGCATACAAGGACAACTGTACATATGTAAACATTTTTAAATTTAAAAAATAACTGTTACATATAAGTGTATTTTGCCAAATGCCTAAAAACAGTCAGTCACGACTCTATCATTGTCCTTCATCCTGTGGTCTTCAGAGTGTCAGTAGATGGTGTTGTGAATATAGTGGTCAATGCTGTAAAAGTATCTTTCCGTAACCGGCATTCGTCTAAAGCGTGTGACTTCCCTTTCAAGTGTGTACAGTCTGGAGGAGGTTTTGTTGAGTAAGAGATCAAATTGCTCAGACAAACGTCCAGCCTTTGCATCTCGCTGGAGGTGGAGTCCAGATGTGTGGGAGCCTCAGGACACGCTGGAGCTGGCAGGTTCTCTCGGAAGCTACCAGCTTGTCTATTCCACGTCTAAGATGCACGGTTCCTGTCACAGTAGCCATTCTCGCTCAGTACCAGGGCACATCAGCTAATCTTACCTGGAGGCCATGGAGTGCCCTCCCCTCCAGAAGGTTCTTGCTGAGACAATTGGATGCATGAAAGACACAGACCACTGAGTGGCTAGCTCCCATCTGGCCAATACCTGAGCCCTTTCTGGCCTGAAGTTTGGGTCTCTTAACAAAATCATTCAGCCATTATTACGTGTGAAAGGAGTGATCTGTTTTCACAACTTTAATGCATTTATCGTCACTGGGATGTAAGTCCCAGCAGGCCATTCTGGCTGACTTTGAAGAAGATGGTGGATAGAAGATTCAACAAGGCATATAAGTTTAAATAAAGTCTAAGGCTACATAGATGCAGTAACTGCAAAGGTAACCATCAGCCTGCAGGGAAAAGAGCCGCCAGGGGTTTTGAGCCCTATACATTTTGATCCTTTAAAAAATGAGCATTCTATGTGAAATCTTGTCATTTAAAATGAAAAGTTAATAGCTTTTCTAATGCAATTTTACCACTCAAAAATTGATAGCTCAGTCACGTGCCCCCCCCCATATCCTTACTGCTTTATATGAGGAATGGGGTTATCAGACCAGTCCTGAGAAATGCGCTCTACATTTGATTTCTTCCACAAGTGTCCAGGGACACAGTTTGTCTCTTCTCTGTGTGGGATATTCTTAGATGCCCAAACTGAAGGGCCAGATTAGAAGGCAGTGGTATACTCAGTTCATGTCTTTTGTAATGGTCCACTCTTCAGAAACACTTTGAAGATGTTAGAAAACCAATTTAATCAGACAAAATTATACAGTAAAAACAGTGTTTGTCATGACAGGAAAGGATGGAGTTTGCTGATGGCTCACTAAAACAGCCTCAGACAAAGGCGTGTATGAGTTGAGCAATGTCTCCACTTAGCTTAAGGCAAAGACAGAAAGGCACACAGATGACTGATAAAAAGATGTAGCAAATGAAGTGACTTTTGAACAAGATCACTTCAAGTGTGCACTGAGTGTTTTCTGGCATTGCATATATAGAAGGCTAATGTAATATAAGGTTTATTTTGGCTACAAGAGAAGAGTTTATACCTTTGAATGAAGATGCCTCGTGTACATATGCTTTGTATTAGAATTAGTTACATAAATCCTGGCTTGGGATTTCACAAGCGGCTAACTAGTGAGCTGGTTATCTCTCTCCCCACCTGTCTTTCCTCATCAATTATTTTTTTCCTGAAGTTATTATTGAAAATTACAATCATTATCACGTGCCTTTTGGAAAAGACGACTGTTTGGTTTGTAATCCTCATATGTAATGGGATGAAAAGGGTTTTCTTGACTTGCAGAGTGATTTTAGAAATATAAGAGCTTTAATGTTTTCATCAAGGTATCTGTTTCCCATGTTTAAGCATTCTTAGAATTGTTTGTGGAACTAACACACTTTAGTGTTAATGACTAGCTTCAAGAAGTATGTATCAGTGCACTCGCCAGTATTGGTGTTGTAGATCATTCCATCCAACTATGTATGACTTCATTCACTGAGGTAGACAGAGTAGACTCATGGAACCAAGGACAAGCACAATGATTATTTCTTTTTTAAATGTCTATTTTGAAGAGGAACTTTGAAGCTCGGTAGTGGTTCGAGTCACACAGCTAACATCCACACTTCCCAGTGTGCCGTGGGGTCATTACTCCATGGATAAGGGCAGTAATGTGTTCATTGGCTGCCGCTTCTCTTTCTAATACTCTTGGCATCAGTAGGACTGCAGATAGCCCAAAGGCCTGGGATGTTCTTTTCCATTCTCATAAAGGAACATTTAAGCCTTCCCACTGTGTGTCCAGGGAAGACCTGCAGTAACAGAGAATCCTTAAGGAACAGGCTGGCCAGACCAACTTTTCCCAGCTGCTTTCCTGAGATGGGAAACCTTCCTCCAGCATCAGCCAGATAGAAAATGACCGCAGTTACGTGCAGTCTGCAGAAAGGGGGAGATGGTGCTGCTTGGATGGGGCAGCATGGCGATTCTCAGTGTTCTGCAGTGGCCGAACCGTACATCCCAACCCCTCACTTAGATGCTAAGTAAGGAATAACACAGCCCCTCACTTAGATGCTAAGTGAGGAATAACACTTCTTTAGGTTCCTTAACAGAAGCATTGCCTGGGGTTGAGATGCCTTCTGAGTGCTGTAACCTGGGCACTTTATTTCATTATACAGTTTCTTTTCTTCGTGTTTCACTAGGCTTTTAAAATACTGTTTGCACAGAATGTCAGCCCCACATAGAATTTACGTATGAAAGATTGATGGTGTGTCTCAAAGCAGTCACAGTAACAATAAAATTAAATATTCTCTGCCTTCCCAGGGTGTGGGTGGGAGGCTGCTGTGTGTTCCAGGACTGATCCACATGGCTTCTTCTGCTGTCAACTTACATATTTGCATGATTTCATCCTGTCCGTTACCCTATGCCTCTGTAGTTACTTTACCTGTTGTCCTTTGCTATTTTTTTTTTCATGGTTACCTTTGAGCTAGGGAAAGTATGCTATTTCTTCTCTCTTCTTCTAGGATTTCAGCCAGGTTTGTTCATTTATTTATTTCACCCTGCCATTTTCTATTGTCATATAGTTCTATCTTAACCTTAAATTTAGACAGTCCTTTAGATATGCCCTTATTTTTTCAATATAATAATTCCCTATTTAAAGGTACGATTATTTTTATCTTACTTAAATGTAAGGGGAGAGAAGGCTGTTTGGCAGTTGCCGTCTGTGGGAGGAGGAGAACAGAGTTTGGAACGGATGGGAATAAGGAGGAGGCAGGACCCCTGACCCCTGTCTGCACAGCCAAGATGGCACCTCTGTCGCCTGCAACCCCCACACCCTCCCCCGACAATATATAGTCAAGATGAATTTTTCATTCTCATTCTACTAGCTTTGTATGAAAAGCTGCTGTTTCTGTGGAAGAGGGCTTCATTTAGGGCACAAGTACTCACTTTCCTCCTGTAGGGTAGTCAAGACTACTCTGACTTCAGATGCACGGTCTCTTCTCTGGGCACCAGAGAGCTAGGGCCAGGGGTGAACAACTTCTCCTTCACTGTATTGTAAAGAATTCAATCGACAGCTGTGAAAATTGGCCGAGGCAGCAGCCCATCTGTCTGCATGAGCAGCATGCTGTTCAAATGTCCCTGCTGGTCGCTGTTGGCGCTTGCTGACAGCGTGCGCTCTGTGGGGCAGGCCCTTCCAGCTCTCAGAGTTTTCCTACCACCCCTGCAGGTGCAGAACAAAACTGCCCCAGATTTGGAAAACAGAAGGTAACATTTCCATCCCCATCTTGGGCATGGTTATGTCAGTCCTCAACATGTAAGTAGAAAATCAAAACTTAAGGCCAGCGACCGCTGTATTCCTGCCCTTCATAACCATGGCCTTAGGAAACAGTATCATTACTATGGGTTTTGATGGCTGCTTCTAGATCCTTCCTTCTGTAGTTCCCCATTCAGTAGCTGTGCAGGACTTTTCCTCTCAATAAGAAATGTCCCCTAGCATGCAGGCGAAAGTTGGGAGAAGCACAGGCATGCAGAGAAGGGGAGGTTAGCTTCCATTTCCTTTCCACATGCTGCTTTGATTGTGCGCCTTGGAAAGTCACTATGAAATAGGTCTCAGGGTATAAATCTCAGGAAGGGAATAAGCAACAGGGAGTTTTGAGAGATGCTGGGTCCTTTAGCCCCAGCACATGACCACAGTGCACATCCATTGAAGCAGGTAAAAGAGCTCAAGATGGTCACTGACCATGCTGGCCATGCTGGCCATGCTGGCCATACTGGGTGCCAGCAGCAGACTTACGTGCTTTGCAGCCTTCTGGAGTATTAGCTCTCTATGTAGTCTACTGTCCAGTGCAGTGTTGCTGTTGCATTGTTCATTGGCCTGCAGCACACTGGGAGGGGCTTTGGAAGTGGTAGGGGTGTTGATCACAGGCAGCCATGGAATCAAATCCAAACAAAAATGTATTTTATTCTGTTTGATTTTACAAAAAGGCATACAGTGAGATGAAGCACTCTTATTAAGTTAATGCACACCCGGCCATCAGGTCTGTGTTTGTGAGCAAAGGTTAGTCTCCCCTAAATGTATGCAGATGCTTGTGTGCATATTCTGCATTCAGTTTACACCATTTTGGGATATGATTTGTTCTGATGGTTGAGTTTTAAAATAATGCAAATAGCCCAATCTTTAAATATAGCGGTGCTACGTTTTATCAGATAACACAATACAGAAAGTGCTGAAATGAATCCAGACACTTAGGAGGAACACAAGAGTTCCTGTTAAATTATACACTTGTATCACTGCCTGATATGAAACCCCACTTTTCCTTTTTAATCCAGCACAATATCAAACTGTGATTCTGTAGGTCCTCTTTTTAATGGGTACAAATAACCCAACACTTTTTTTTTAACGGAAAAAAATTTTTAAACACTAATTGTGAAGTGCTTAGCAAAAGGTTCCTTCAGGATTCAGAGCATTTTTTTTTTTAAACTTGTTGGAAGACTTGCCCCTCCAAACTAGCATTTCCAATGACAATTGCCAGAAACGGCTCATTTCACCTAATTGAAGCAGTTCATGCTAGTCGGCATTAGGTCTCTGCCAGTGCTTCCCACACCATAGCCTCCAAGACAATAGACACCACCCCATGGGGCGTGCTAACAGCATCAGTGTGGTTCACTTCATGGAAGCAGGTACTCAAGTGTATATACTTAGATTCACATCATTTAAGCCTCCTCTCTGCTACTCGGCACGCACTTCAGGTTCTTACGCTATTTGAAAACTCCTGGGCTTTGGCAAACACCAACAGAAATGTAAATGGTGATTGCCATCCTGAGCAAGCGTGGGTTGTTTTATGGCCGTTCAAGTTAAAAAGTTGTTCTCATATTGTAGGTAAACAAATCTTACTGTTTTTAAAAGGTCACTGTAACTCGAGATTTAACTTCCTGGCACAATTTTATTAGTGTTCACTTCTGAAGCTAATAAGATATCAGAGTTTTCTATGTTACTCTCATTGTGACATCAATAAAGTGACTTTCAATAAAAGCTTTATGTTATTTGATGTACAGCTCTTTCATGTTTTTCTTCCTGACCAGCATCTCTGAGAAGCTATCAGAAGATTCTGTTCTCATGGTTCCTGAGGAGACAGGAGAAAAACTGGTATTCCACTTGTTGGGCTGTTCCTTTGGTGAGAAAGCAAGGGACTTGCCTCCTGAATGCTCTCCTGCCCTATGATGTTCAACTCTTGATGGAGACTTGCCTTGAACTACTGACTGCTAAAACCTGCATCCCAGAAACACAATTTATAATACTTGAGGATGTACCCAAAAGCAAATTCAGAACCAAAATCTAAATAGCACATCTTTGGGTTTATTCAAATGACAGGGCCACTTAAATATGGGTCATCAACTTGGGGAAGTTTCTTTATTGTTTGGATTCACTTAGGAAATTATTATTTCTTAAACTATAATTTCCTCAAAAGATCTTGGTCAGTTTAAACCCAGCCTCCTAGCCCTCCTTGGTCCTTTTCTGGGCAGCCTGGTCCCAGGTTAAAGCAGTGCTTTGTGACATTGCAGATAAAACACTTGAAATGACACCCAGACTTGCCATAGAAGACACAGCAGGCAGCTTCACACTCTGATGTGTAACTGAGCATATTTGCTAATTAAACACATAGTAAATTAGGGTCAGTAAACACGAAATGACTAAATATATATAATATACACACTAACACTACCAGCATATATTTGTGGACTGAGGCTGAAGATGCTTATGAGATGTTTATTTCACTGGTTTATAATTAATCATTCACTTGAAAGGTCATGTTCACATTGTGCCTGAAACAAGACAGATGCATGGCTAGTGAGAAAAGTTTACCATTTTTAGCTAAACTGTTAAAAAAAAAAAAAGGAACACCACAGATGCTTTTAATGTCAACATACTTTTCACATACTCAGAACTACCCAGTGGGGTAAGAAGTCTCTTCAAAAT
The DNA here is from genome assembly GCA_004026605.1 of Ondatra zibethicus. NCBI lineage: Eukaryota > Metazoa > Chordata > Mammalia > Rodentia > Cricetidae > Ondatra > Ondatra zibethicus. The sequence continues at coordinate 77,258 of PVIU01005980.1, forward strand.
GGCCACACTGAGCGTCTTGTCCTTACCCAGAATGACCAAGTCACATACATAGCAAGGCATTACCAGCAAGCCAATTATTTAAACATTTGAAAAAGTTTTTTCCGAGTGTGTGTGTGTACAGAACCTGATTGTAGCAGACTTGGAAATTTAGTGGGAAGGGAGGATCCTACTCCAGTGGTTTGAGCCAGGACAATGATTGATTCATTCATTTCAGTTCCTTTCTTGTATATGTTTAAATAAATAATACATGGCATTTAAAAATGAATGTTAACAATGCTCTAAAATTTATCCCATCTGGTTTTACTTATTTTTATTACTTTTAATTATGTGTGTGCATATACACTTATGTGCATCTGAATGCAGGTGCCTGGAGAGGCCAGAGGCAGTAGTTGAAGCACCCAACATGGGTGCTGGGAACTTGAATCCTCTGCAAGGTTAGTACATGCTCGTAACTGCTGAGCCGTCTCTCCACCCCCAACATCCGGTTTAAAATGGAAGCATACACATTATAAAATTTTGTGAGATAGGGAAATACATCAAGGAAATTAAAGTCATCTAGAATCCCATTATTCAAAAATAAGCAGTTAATATATTTTTATTTCCCTTTAGTCTTTTTTTCTGGCAATTTTAAGCTTATAATATATAAGACTTTTAAGTATAATGAACAAAAGTTTGGATGGATGACAAAGAAGGACATGGTATTTTTGCCCCTCAAATTATCTATGTTTTTAAAGAGGCAGACGATGGTCATTCAATATCTCTCTCCACTCAAGGCTTTCAAACCCTGTGAGTTTTAAAGCTTATAGTTTCTTTCTAGCATGCGCAGTGGTTTGTATTGCACCCCTGTGGATCCACGTCACTTATGTAAGAGTGCCCCCCACAAAGCATTAACCACATTCCTCAGGGCAGGGAAGATTCCCTTATGTAAGAATGCCCCCCACAAAGCATTAACCACATTCCTCAGGGCAGGGAAGAACAGCAGCTAAGGCTGATGAAAAGATTCCATATCTCATGAGAAAATATATAATTGCTTTAAATATTTTTCATACTTAAACTTATATAAAAGACAGCAGGAAAATAAGGCATGGTTAATAATGGCTCAAGGAGGTTCTGACTGTTACAACAGACTTGTTCTTATATTATTGAACTTCAGGAATTTATTATCAAAATTAAAAATGAAGCTTCAGCTGTATATAAAGTCATGATCCCATTCGGCGGTTGTCGGGAGTGTTGGTGGAGACCTGCACACAGCACTGAGGGCCAGGAGAAAGCGAGGGCGGGCTCCCGTTGGAATGTTGAGTATATTCAGACAGCTTCCTCTTGACTTAGATGGTCATGACACACTGAATGAACTTGAAGAGGAAAATTAGTGTTACATTACAGACTGCAAAATACTGAGGGTGCCATAGCCTCTCTGTGGGCAGCTTCCATTTTACTTCTCTATCTCGGCATTGTGGGTAAACAAGAAGAATAAACAAATCCGAACTTTCTAAGTTATGCATAAACGAAACGTAGGGTGGAAAGAGTCTTCCTAGCAGGGGAACTTTCTATTGTAAAGTCCAATGAGTTCCTCATTTTATGGGAAGGAGGAATCATTTCCACAGATAAAGAATTTCAATCCAAAGTGGTATTGAAGGGTCTAGAAACAGTCATGGTCAAAAGTACTTGCCCACAAAAATAAATAACAAGTTTACACTGTCTCATCATGTGAGGACTTCCAAACTGACTTCACCCTATTACTCTAGCCGGGCACTTTTGACACCATTGTCCTGTAAAGACTGCTCTGTCAGCGTCACAGAGAAAAGCTGGCCCTGCTCCAGCAACTCAGAAATGCACATTTCGCAACATCAGTATTGGCTGTGCATTGCTGTCACCTCTCCGCAGACCCACGAGACAAGTGGTTTTCAGCCTTCCTAATGCTGTGACCCTTTAATACACCTCATGTTGTGGTGACCCCTGGCTATAAAATTATTTTCATTGCTACTTCAAAACTAAAATTTTGCTACTCTTACGAATCGTAATGTAAATATCTGATAGGCAGCATATCTGATACGTGATCCCTGTGTAAAGGCTGTTAGATCTCCCAAAGGGGTCACAGCCCAAAGGCTAAGAAGCACTGCACTAGGCCCTGCCCCCTAAGCTTATTTTCAACACTGGTAAGGAGCCCCAGTGCTAATTCCTGCAACAATTCTGCTAAGCCAACTCAACGGTTCTTATTTGAGAGAAAAAGAAACCAAAGATTAGGACATTTAGAAACCTCTTTAGTGGTCCCCTCTGATGCCAAAGTCTATTCCTTTCCCCCTCCCCGGGTTATTACTGTAAACAATTTGTTTAAAATCGTGATTTCAGTTGGTGCCTGCCTTATGTTCTCAAGGAACAACACAGGTATGCAAAGCACCATTGTAAGCTGCCTAAGTGATGTTTGTTTCCTACAGTGAGAGCAGATACATGTCTGCATTTGCAAGACACCTCAAGACACAGCTGACTGAAACCTGTCAACAGCTCTTTGTAAGAGGCCTTGTTATTACTTCATATGTGTGTGCATGCTGTGTCGGAATGGACATGTATGTGGAGGCTAAGGGACAATCTCAAGCGTCATGCCTCAGGTACTGTCCACCTTTTGAGAGTGATTCTCATTGGCCTAAAACTCACTAATCAGGCTTGGCTGGAGGGTCAGCAAGTACTGGGAACAACCTGTCTCTACCTCCCTACTTCTGGGATTATGACAGAGTGCTGCCGTACCAGCATTCTGCACAGGGGTTCTGGGGATTGAATTCAGGTCCTCATGTTTGTCTGCCAACCAAGATATCATCCCAGCCTGAAAGAGACATCATTATAAGGACACCTGCTTCACTCTCTCTCAGAGTAACCAGGGAAATCTACTTATAAGACCCAGTCAATACAAGCAAGTTTTGAAGTAACCCTCCTGCCTCATCCTCAGAAGTGTTGGGATTACAGGCATGAACCACCATGTCCTGTTATGGTTCCTGTTTGTTTATTTGAGGCAGAGACTCACAAGCATAGCGCAGGCTGGCCTGGAACTCATGGCAATCCACCTGCCTCAGCCTCTTGAGTGCATACATGTGTCACAATGTCCATATTCTTAATAGGTAACTTCAAAAAGGATGCTATTTTATGTACAATATGTCTTCTACTTAGCACTTATTTGCTGAGACTTACATCATCATACGAGAAATTCACCATTCCTTGTTGACCAGAATCCCGTCTTCGAAAGGTATCTGCAAAACAACACAGGAAAATGTAGTTTTTCTTTCCATGGTTTTTCTAAAATCACAAAAGCTATTTGGCAGTAGGACCAAACGTGAATAGCATCTAAATTCAACAACCAGTCAACATAAGGCCAAAGAAAAATAGTCAGCTATAGGAATATTAAAAGATTTATTATAGCAGTGATCATGGGCGGAAGGTGGTCCATGGTCATGGATCTGAGACAAACAACTGGTCTCAGTAGACGCATTTGAGCTTTCAAGGCCCTTAACCGCAGTGAAAGTTTAGGGTTCCAGGAACTGTAGCAACACACAAGCTACTTAAGCAAAGAAACAGATGGATACAGTCAATACAATGGCAAACCGGCTATGACCCAAAATCCCACTCATTTTAGACCCGCTGACCAAAACTGATTAGTTTTACTCTTTTCAAGCGTCCCACAGTTGAGGAGAATTACTCGTAACTGCACTCCGATTGAAACTGCACAAATCAGGGCTGTGGTCCAGCAGTCACCTGACAGTTTGCGTGGGCAGCTTGTGACTGCAGCGCCACAAACAAATGCACTTAAATGCAGACAGTTCTAGCTCCAGCACTGAAATAAAATATACCGCAATTACTCATCTAAAAATATCTGGATAGCATGTTATGCTCCATTTGCTTAATGGTTGTGGTAAGGGTCTACCAATGCACCTCTTAAAACCACAGAAAAACGGGGCAGAATGGAAGTTCAGAGGCATGGGGAAATGAGAAATGTCATGAAAAGGGTCTCCTAGGCTCCCGCTGTGCTGGCAGGTTTCGGGGCGCACCTGTGAGAGCCCTCAGTCTGACACAGCAGGCGATGTAGTCATCAAAGGTGACCTTCCCACTGGTGCTGTACCGCTTTGCAATGGAATTCACAGTTTGCGGGTTCAACCGAAATCCTGGAAGGCAGAAAAATCACCCAAAGCTGAAGGTGTGTAAAAACAACAACAAAACCCAAAACAACAACAAAAACATTAAAAATAGACAATTGAAATAAAGACCTGTCTTCAAGCAGCGCACACTTATAGGGACACAAAACGCAGTTAGCAGTAAACGGAGAGCTCTGGTTGGTAATACGAACCCATTGTCATCAGGGCTTTCTGCAGCTCCTGGGGATCCACGGTCCCACTCCTATCGCTGTCAAAGCTGATGAAGTGCTGTCTCCAGCCATTCAGCACAGCCCAGAGCTCCTTAAATTCATTGAATCCCATGGTGCCAGACATATCTCTCTGGACTATAGTCAAGGACCGGAACTGTCTTATTTCACAGCTTAATGATTTCACGAGAGAATGAAGAAGGTAAGGGGAACTCAATGTTCTTTCTGTTAAAATGGCAAAAAAGACACCCCAAATTTTAAAAAATCTATTCTAAAGTCTTGTTGCTATGATATAAAGCATTAATGATAACTGATGTGATGAGTGGCCATGGCTTTAAAGCTCTGAGCACCTGATGACATAGCATTGTGAGCCAAGTGCGAAGCAGTTTTCTTACTGGAACTGGGCGTACTTCCTAGTGCTCTAGGCTTTGGGTTCTGATAATTCCCTTGCTGAGCCCTCAGACCCAAGGATTTCACCGGAAGAAAATGTGTTGCAGTGGAAAGTACCACGGGTGACACACTAGTCAAACTGAGACTAACAACTGCCTGGCATTCTTGTCTGCTTTGATGCCTTATTGAACTAACACACACTCTCCCGCCTGTCTCTCCTGAGGAAGGATCTCCAGAGTTCAGGCTAACCTCCAACTCACAGGGCCCATGTTGCCCTCAAAGTCACAATGATCCTCCTGCCTCAGCATCCCCAGGGCTGTGATTACAGGCATGAGCCACGGCACCTCTGGCTCCTTGTGCAATCTTGAACAACCTTCTGTTTGCTAAACTTCCTGCCTGTTCTTCACACCAAATTACATCCTAACGGCTAGTCATTTCACCAAGCTTTTCGGTGGTTGCTTGCTATTTTGCATTTACTTGTTATTCATCCTGAGATGACTTGTTTTTAAAAGATAGGGTTTTTTTGCTTGTTTGTTTGTTTGTTTTCACCACGGAAAAACACTCTAGACAACCATCAAGGTAAAGGATACATCCAACATTGAAACCATAAGGCGACAAGTCTCCAGATTAAAAGCTGGTAAAAAGAAAGTATATGAATAAGTTTTTCAGAATTTCATATTACATTGGAATCATTCAAATTATGAGTTTTAAAACATGCTACCCATTTTGCATGCTACTCCCTCACCATTTTGTGGTGTTTGGCTTGTACCGGTTTTGTGGGACCATGAGTCAAACATGGCCCAGTTTCAAAATTTTTACTACATGTATTGGCCCATGTTATAGATACCTGGGGGAACCCCAATCCCCCTTGCCCAGTACACAATCACCTTGAACACAGGGCTAGGATCACCTGGCAGCGCCACTGTTACTCCTGGTCTAGTCATTTCCATAAGCTGTAGGGCTCCGTGGGCTTCTTAACAAATATCCCTGATTTTGTTTTGCTAAGCCTCTCCCCAGTTCCTAAGATCTGGAATTATCTGAAGAATCTGTAGCAATACTAAAGTCCTATAGATTGCTAATCTTGGCTGAGCAGAACATTTTGTGGACAGAATGCAGTGTTCTCCCATACAGAGGGTTCTCAGTGTCATAGCCAGAACCCCTACATGTGAGGACATCCTTGAATTTTCCCAGTTCACCAACAGCCAGGCGGGATCGCCACAGGAAATTTCTCACTTCCATAATGGAAAGAACCATGCTCCCTCTGTCTTTCATACATACTGTCCTGTCTGCCTGAAATATGTACATACAGCATCCCCAGCCTAGGTACCAATTCTGCAGACACATTTCTGTGGGTAGGATCCCATCCTAAGAATTTATCTCCGTCATCTTCACCGGGTGGAGTTGTTTCTGTACACCCAGTGTAACTGTTCATCAAGACTGGACAGGTTGTTTGAAGGGATGAGTGACTGGATGGACCGAATTCTCACCCCTCGACAGGAGCTGTAGTTTAATGTAGAAGTATGTCTCTTTCAAAAAGGCTAAGGAGAAACGTGGGTTATTATTATTTATTATTATTATTTTGTTTTTTTTTTTTATAGGATTTCTCTGGCAATAGCCTCTAGCTGTCCTGGAACACACACTGTAGACCAGGCTGGCCTTGAACTCACAGAGATCTGCCTGCCTTTGCCTCCCAAGTGCTGGGATTAAAGGTGTGTGTCACCACTACCCAGCAAGTGTTATTATTTTTTTAATAGAATATTTTGGGTTTGAGTGATACATAAAAATTGTTCATCTTAAATCAAATACCAATACAGCTATAGGCCCATGGTTTTCTCATTTTATTAAATTTGTTTATTTGGCTTTTTTGAGATAGAGTGTCATTGTAGCCCAGGCTGCGTTCAGCTCCAAGTCGGTGACAACCTCAAGCCTCCTTCTGCCTCCACCTACCAAGTGTGCAGACTGCAGGCATGAATCACCATGCTCAGCTAATGCCTCTGTTCTAAAGTTTTTCCAACATATTAGCCAACAGCCAACCAGCAAGCAATTGACAGATGCAGAGTCTGCGAGCTAGGGGACACACAGTGACATGAAGCTGAGCACAGGTGTCTCGTGAATTTGGGGGAGGCAAACAGGCCTTGCTCAATTTTGCTCACTGTATTTTCACCCGGAAACAGCTTTTAGTAAGGCCAATCGTTCAAGATAGTTTCAAAACCATCCGTGTGTGGCCACTTCCCCGCGCTGCTGCTCCCATTTGCTTCTGCCATGCCCCAGCCATCTTTCATCCTGTAGAAGCAATGCAGACGGCCTAGAAAGGAAGGAAGCCTACTCTGCCTGCATCTCTCAGGCTTCTTACAGAGGAACCAAATTCAAGGAATGGAGAAGCAGAATTTCTGTTGTGGAGACTGGAAAAAGCCCCATCAAGGCCCCTCTCGGGGTGGCTGCTTCTTGTCTGGAGTATCCCATATGCCTCCATCCACTCCAAGTCTGCGGGCGATGACTTGGAATCTGGGTCTAAAAAGATGGATGGCTGTATGGTTTCTGTACTTCAGAACTCTTGGCAGCCCAGAAACTGGGTGGCATATAACTAATTAACTAGATCACATGGACCTTGTGTTTCGGGAAATGTCTTCTTATCATGCATTGATTTAAGGCCGTCACAAAATTGACTTTCAAATAAAAATTTTAAAGTGTGTTATTACAATTATTTGTTTGCTGTGGGTGGGTGGGGGTGTAAGGTGTGTGTCAGAGAGTCAGTAGTCAGAGTCAGAGGACAACTTTCAGGAGTTGGTGCAGAACCAGGGTTTGAACTCAGGTCATCAGTTTCGGTGGCAAAGACCAGCTGAGGCATCTCACCAGCCCTCAGAATGGAGTCCTGCAGGAACCGCTCTCTAAGGTTCTCTAAGGCTACACTTCACTTTAGTCTGTTTACAATCTAGTGCATCTCTTCTACTTTGAAAGGCTGCAGGCTGATAAGACACCTCACTGGGTAAACTCCATTAGATCTTCCTCCTTTACCTCAACTGCCTGAGGTTAAAATTTAACAGCTTAAATAAAATACTCACAGTTCACTTCCCCTCACCTAGAAAGGGTTTCTCTTGTTTAGGACCAAATTAAAATGACAGAAATTTGAAATTTTTTGAATTAATTTTGAATTAATTTCCCAACCAGGGAACAGAAATAGGACACTGAAGTCACACAAGACAAGGGAACAACAGAAACATGAGTGTTTTAAAGATGGCCATCTCGAGAACACAATGCCTCAAACAGCTGGCAATGCCCCGCAAATGCTTAGCTTGTGAATTCTAGTTGGAACATTCTAACTTACAGCCCCCTAGGAAGTGGAGGTGTCCGTTTGATGTCACGACTAATTCACAAGCAGAAAGAAGAGAGAAAGGAGCACACTTGCACTAAGCCACTATTATTTGTCCTAGAAACTTCTCGTGGTCAAGGCTAGATTTTAAGGAAAAAAGAAAAAAAAAAACCAAAAAACCAGCAGAGTGTGAGACGAGGATGCAGGATCTCTGCCATGTTTCCTTCTATGTGCAGCTTGAAAGGAGCAAAGTGGGACATGTGCTGGATAATTGTGCTGCACATCCAGTCTGCAAAGATGGAGGAAGGAGCAGAAGGGCTAGTAAGAGGTGACATCGGAACGGGTACTCTGTCCTCAGCATGAACACATCTTCTCAGGTGGAAGGATGAATGACCTAGGGAATGTCACAGCCAGCAAGCGTTTGTATTGACAAGTAGCAAGCCAAGGGCCCAGAGATCAGACTATAGGTCTGGCCACTCTCTCAGTGCCACCAAAGTTAGAACGGAGTAAGCACTTGGCAGATGGTCAGTGGTACACGTTAGCACTATCATTAACAACACGTGATCTGGCGGATTCCATTTCAGCACCTAACATGTTCTCTGTCAGGGAGGCCACCCGAACTGTGTCGCTGGTTTGAATGGTTCTGTACACAGGGAACCCAAATCCAAGAAATCCACTAACCTGTCTGGTAGACTAGTGACTTAGAAACTATGTTCAATTAACATGCAAAAAACAGAAAAGTTTGATTTCTTTAAAGGAACAATCACAGTTAACAGCTGATGTACAGAGAAGCGGGTATGATTAGAAGACTCTGGGACCATGAGCTTACGTTTGTATCCTCCAGCAATGCCAGACTGCGTTAGACATTTCTGCAGCTCATCAGCGTCAATTTGCCCATCCTTATAAAACAAACAGACAAAACACAGGAAGTGGAAAAACGACGGTGAGCTGTAGTTTCAAGTCCTTAGACAAGGGCAAGAGAAAAATGATTATATGTAGCATTTTTAAAAGGAATTCCTTTCAAAATTGGGCACTCTTCTCCTACCCTACCCTAATTCCAAAAAGAATTTCACGATAAGAAAATATTTGTCTTAGCAAACAGTCTCTACTCAGTTTGAGCCAAAATATAATTAGCTACAGGATTATTTAAAAACATATCCTTCAACCCCTTCTTGAGAGAGAGAGGAAGAAGGGTATATAGTAGACCTTTCAGGCATCAATAAATACAAGGCCTGGCCCAAGGAGAAAGAGGCTCACTCTTGAACCAACTTATAGCATAGGAGACAGTGTTTTCTGAGCACAATTATATGCAGAAGACATATGGTACGTATGGTAGGCTCTCGGACCTTCTTATTGTCTGACTGAGGTCAAAACTGTCTTATTTTTAGGGATTTTAATTAAAACACATAAATCTAAGTTGTCAAGGTCCATTATGTTATAAATAAGAAACAATAATTTGGAGTTATTAATGATGAATGTGTGGAATAGAGGCCAGGGCTGCTGAAAGCCAAGCAGGCGGGGTCACTTACATGCTGGAGACAACAGCAATCTAAGAAAGCTAGTCTCGAGGTGTGCTATGTCTTGTGGTTTCAAAGACACAGATCAATAACAGATTAAGTAGATACTCGAGAAGAAAGTCTCCCAGTCTTTGACTCAATTTTCCATTCAAGTTCTCAGCGCTGTGTTTCTTAGAGCACCACTTTCAAAGGCGGCCTGAGGGTTTTGCTTACCACATTCTACAACATCTACAGCATTTTTTTCCCCAGATCTTGGTTCCATTCTTTCTGGCTCTTGTTGTTAAAATACGTCTAAGGTGAACAAGCTGGGATAAACATCCCTTCTGGACATGTTTGGATTACGTCAAGGGTACATTTCCCAAACACAGAGTGACCTTGCAAATTGGTCCTCACAAGTGTCCTTCCTCCCAGCAGCCTAGACCGTCACACAGGGAGGGAAGTGGGACCTAGGACTTGACTAGTTGGCCTGGATTCTTTCTCTGGGTCAGCAGGCCATATACCTAATAAGGACAGAAAAGCTAGCAGGGGAAGATCATCTACAGTAGGGAGAGAGGTCACCTTCCAAATACAGACAGTAACTCTCCTTCCTGGAAGCCTGTGGCTCTTTACACTTCTCTGCCTGAGGGAGTAGATGGCTAATTATCAAATCTAACTGAAAGTAGATATCATAATTGGGTTACAGAATTACTAAGACACGTCTTTAGGTTGGACAAACAGAGGTTTTATGTTCAGAACTTGAATTTCTCCTCCCCCATGCAACTTTACCCTGATAATATGGTTCTACAGGCATCTTTCTACTTTGTAGGTCTTCAAAGTATGTTTATAACCCCCCTTTAGTTCAACCGAACCCCTAGTTCAATCACAAGGTTAGTTGTGAACTGATCTAGCGTGAATACAGATGTTCTCTGTCCAACTTTGTTCAGGACTAAAATAAGAATGTTTTAGTTTTCCTTTCCTTTTCCTTCTTTGGCCCAGGCAAAGGATTCATTTCCAGGGTGAAGTTTGTTTAGCTGCCACTGCACTGAACGATAACACAAACAGATATAACAACGCTTCAGTATTAAAGGGAAGGTCTAACCTGTCCAGCCACAGCAGCGAAGTAACCATAGAGCGGATCCTGAGCTTGTCCAGGGAACGCAGGCCCTCCAGGAGCCCCTCCATACTGTTTAAAGGAAATGCAAAAGCATCAGAACGGAGTCTAGTTTGTTCTTTCACCATGCACAATTTTGCACAAAGCAGAGGCAACACAGGATCTCCCTCCCCACGACTTCACACTCCAGCACAGTGACCCACCCTGCTCTTCCACTCCCGCTCCACTGATATTTAAAAACGGCGAGTTGGTCCAAAACAAGACTCCCATGAAAGTGATGCCACTATATGCGAAGCCACATAAACTCTCTATCAAGTAGGGGGTTGCATAGGTGAATGTAACCGAAGCAAGCGATTTAGCAGCAAGGCTCGGGACCGTTTTCCTGTTGCTTTTTAATTTTTTTTTTTTACTATGTTTTAAAAGCGCTTGAAGTACTAGGTAAGGCTGGAATTGGTACAGGGTTGACAGGTGTGGCATGGGAGGAAGGAGGATGGCATCGCTGTATCTCAGACGAGGGTCCTCTGTCCCTGACAGTACATACCTAACATCTGGCAAGGTGGTCTTTCTCTATGGCTCCAGTTCATTTCTCTAGACTTTCTGGTCTCCCTGTCACTTTTTGTTCAAGAGAGTGACCACAGGACAGTGCTAGATCAAGATGGCTGTTGTTGCTTTGGGGGCATTCGAGAGAAAGCAGGAAGTGAACACACAGCCTGCACTAACTCTCGCCACATTTCCGAGTTACCGAGTGGGCTTCCGGGGTCGTAGTCCACCCACCCGTTGTCCCGACAGAGCCCCTAGGAAGATAGGGGCAGAAGAACGCAGTGGGGCCGAGGATGGACATCAGGGGCCAGGCGTACGCGCGGGGAGCATCTGGGACGGGGATCCCCCTGGCAGCGCCTCCTCCCGAGCGTCCGTGACGCCCTCTCGCCCCGGGAGCAGCGAGGCTGCGGTGCCCGCGCTCTGCACTTACCCCACCTGGGTAGTACCCGCCGCCGGCGCCAGGGTGCCCCGGGTACGCCATGGTGCAAACTGCGCCTCCGCCCTGCACGTCTGCTGCTCCGCCCGTCTGCCTGTCCGGAGCCGCCCCGGAGCGCACCACTCCGCCCCACGGGGGACACCTCCCGCCGCCACCCATCCCTGACCGCTCCGTGCCACCCCGCGCGCCGCCAGCTCTCTGCTGCCTCCGAGCTAGGCAATCGCCCAGCGCGACCCTCGGTCAGATGGTGACCAGGGCCCCAGACGGGGTACACTCCAGGAACCGTTCTCCCTCCCGGCCTAGTGGCACATTCCGACATCCAAGCACCGCCCTGGGTGTTTTTTTGTTTTTTTTTTTTTTGCCTCCTTCCTACTATGCTATTTTGTGGTACATTTGTTATTTTACGCCGGTTGTTGGACGGGGGTGGGGTGGGGTAAGAGCGCTGTGCAAAATTGTAGGGAAAAGGTTGAAGAGCAACTCAATGGATGAAAGAGACACTTTAAAATCAAAATAGGAACACACCTTCGAAAACCGGATGAAGCTTCAGAACTATGCAGGGAGGACTTAGCTTTGAATGAGGGTGGCGTGTTTCTTTGCCAACTGTTAAGCTGGGTGTAGCTGGTGCGATTGCGAAGTGGGTGGAGTTGAGTAGGAGAAGGGGACATTTTCTAGGCATGACAGCCTCACCCAGATCATTCGTAGAAAATTGTTGTATTTTCTGGATGATTCAAAAAGAAACAACTGTTCTCGTGAACACTCCTGGAAAGGATTTGTAACTCGCTTGGGTTGTTCAGAAAATTCTTCTCACAGTTTTCTTTTTCGCTTTTTAGTATAATTGAAACATGAGAAAATCGTTTGCTCCCCCTTGACTGTTAAGGACTGCACAGTGCGTTTCTGATGTTTCCCTCTGTGGACCAGGCTCTCAGGCTAGCCCACATCATCCCTGCCTGTGTTTCTGATTTTGCCATTTTGAGAAAGACTTCAGTGAACAGGGTTGACTATAGTGTGAGGCCATGGCTTGAATCACTGGGTAAGTCATCAGCACCTCTCGCCTCCCCGTTTTGGATACATGAACTAATAGTCCTCATTGTCACATAGCAAAAGCATGACCTGTGGCTTTTTTGTGTCTGATTCCGGAGATAAAATTACTGTTTTCAGACACCATGGAAGTCGGCCCAGGTGCAGTAGGCGTTCTGAGGCTTTGTTTGCAGACTTTAATCAGCTGGATGATCAGGGCTGAACTCACACTTGAGTTCAGCTCTTTCAGGGCCCAAGCCTGAAAATGGAACAAACAAACAAAAAAATGTGTCCCTAATAAAATATTTATATGGGATTTATTTTATGGACAAGGGACTATACTAATTGTTATATTAGGAGTCATTAGACTCTTACTCCCTCTCCCTTAAGAAGTGAATTTTAGTCGAGTGTCATAGATGAAATTTTTACAATGATTGCCAACAAATTAATAAGCCCCTACTGCTTTGGGTTCAGGAAAAAATGAGGCAACTAATAGTGACTATATACATTTTATATATATATACACACATGCATACACATATATGTATATATAAAGTAATTAATGAGTGTCAGACCTTTAAAAGCATTTTACCTATGTGTGTTGGTCCTCATAAAATCCTGGGGCAGTCGGGCAGTGGTGGTGCACACCTTTAATCCCAGCACTCAGGAGGCAGAGGCTAGTGGATTAGTGGATTTCTGTGAGTTCAAGGCCAGTCTGGTCTACAAGAGCTAGTTCTAGGACAGGTTCCAAAGCAACAGAGAAACCCTGTCTCAAACAAAACAAAACAAAACAAAAAACCAAACACTCAATCAAATCCTGGGGGACAGGTACAATAGTCAAGGCCGCCTCCCACTGCAGCTAAACTGCAATTGGTGTTTTCATTGTGCAGTTGAGAAAAGAGCTGATGAACTTCAAGGAAAAAAAAGGAGGAAATGGTCTCAGACCTGGGCTGTGGTTCTGGGTATTCTGCCTCTGCTCCCAGGGGACTAAAAGGTCCGGGTAGTAGTTTCCCATCACCAGCTCTAGCAACTTCTGGGCTCTCATAACCCATAGCCCAGGACTCTGCAAGGATAGAGCATAAATTAACAGTGTGGCTGTGTTCCAGTGCCGCCTGATTCATAACAGCAAAGTTGAACTTCATACAATTGTTGAATGTCAAAACAACCTTTCCCCTGCCATTTAATATGAAAGTATCATCCTTTCAGATGCACCCAAAAAGAGTCAGGCCAGATGATGTCCTCAGGCAGTGGTTTGCAAACCACAATTGAGGGACATTTGATCACCCTGTGATGTTCCTAGACTACCTTAAGAAAATTAGCTCTGAATCAGGGGGCGGAGCCAGTGACTAGGTGACTGAGATAAACCATAGTGAAACCAGGAATACAGATAAGGGACAGGAAGTAGAAGGAAGGGACTTGGAATTCACTTGCTCTCTGATCTGTGAGAGCCAGGACACTGGCTGGTCTCCAGTAAGAAAGAGAAGGTCAGCTGGTCACTCCCTCTCTGTGTTTTTTGATCTATAAGGTTTTTATTTCAATAGCTGACTCTCAGTTTTTATTGGTAATAAAACAATTTAGCAAACCACTGCGAGCTCAACACTAGGCGTTTGCCTTTAGCAAACACTGCAGCTGCTTTTAAGGTTATGGTGGTATGAGTCACCTTCAGGAATGGTGACTGCCTCAGGGTAAGAGCCTGTGATTAAAATGCCTACTTCTGAATCTGCCCACTGGTCAATAGAGTGTGCAATAGGAGCTGGGCGGTGCTGGCGCTTGCCTTTGATCCCAGCGCAAGTGGATCTCTGTGAGTTCGAGGCCAGCCTAATCTGCAGAGTGAGTTCCTGGACAGGCTCCAAAGCCACACATAGAAACCCTATCTTGAAAAACTAAAAGAGAAAAAAAAAGTGTACAATAGGAACACGGTGAGACCATGCTATTTGCCTGTATCATCCTATGTAGTAGTAGCCAGAACATATGCAGGATGGCAAGGTAGCATGCCAGGCTGCCCTTTAGATGTGATGCTTGCAACACAAACCCTTGTATTCGTGGCCCGAGTGTTACAGAGCTTAAACAATTCATGGAAGGATAAAGATTCAGTATCACTGCTGCACACTGAAGAGCGATTTTCTTTTCATGGTTTCTGTATTTTTCCCCATGGAAGACGTGGAGAAGGAATGAAATAATTAACTTTATCACACTCTTGTCATGTGCCAAGTGTCGTGCTAGGTGCCTCCTTATGACATTGCACCTAAAGCACATCACCTTCAGAAAGGACAGACTTATGTTTTATAGATCAGGAAATTGAGAAACAAGTAACTTTCCCAAGGTCACCCACCAGATTTTTGACTCCCAATATAAGTTTAAAGCCCAAGTGTTTGAAAATAAAAACAGATTATAAAGACACTAATCCATGCTCATGTTCTTCCCAGAGCATCAGAAGAACCTTAGAGACAGAAAAACTCCAAAGTCCTCATGTCTATCTTGGCAATATCAATGAAAAAAATACTGAACTTATTTTATCACTAAGAGGAACCTATAGAAAGATGATTGCATGCCCCTCCCTGTTTCATTTTAATATTGTATCAAATAAATTCCACAATAGACTAAGATAACATTTGTGTCCCTGCACCTCCAAATCGTGAGTCCTAGATGTAGGCACTGCCATCCACATGCCGTCTAAAGACAGTCAGCAGCAGACACTAAGCTATGTGTGTAAACAGAAGGGGGCTTTCTCAAGGGAGCCAGAATACTGTCATTTGTCTGAAGAATGCACTAAAAACGCAAGCTGTCCTTACTGGAGGTTGTGACCAGACAGAGGCTAAAGATTCAGTTTTGAAGCTAGAAGAGAATCAGTGCTCCTGAGAACACAGAAACTTTTGTTATCATCTTCTCTAATCACAGTGTTTTGCGAATTTCAAAAAAAGAATCTAAGAAGAGCCAGGGAGTAACCCATACTTTTGAAGGGATGACCAAACTGAATATAAATATTTTGCTCTTCCCGGTAGAAGCCCTGACATTATTTGGCTTTGCCTCTTAATATATCTGAACGAGATATTAGACCCTGCCCCCCATCTTTCTGTTTGCCTCCCTCATCATCACAGGCTAAGTTTGCTTTACAACACACTCCCACCGTGACATTGTGTCTCATTATCAACCAAAGAAGCAATGGGGTGAGGAGACCAGTACTGTGAGCTGAAATAGACCTTTCCTCTTCATGAGTTGTTTGTCTTGGGTATTTTGTTACAGTGATGGAAGCTAACCAACACAGAGAGGATTCTATTCTTTTTGAATAGTCTCCAAGGCAAAAGGAAATGGATACTCTTGGTCCCGAAAGAAAGGTTAACATAAACCTCATATATAACATTCAGGCAGAATTTCCTCATTTAGATAAGGGCGAAAGGCACTGTGTTGCCAAGCAACCACAGGTGTTTCGCCATTTCCTGCAGTTGGTTCAATCAAAGGTCTAATGTATGGGGAGACATGAGCAATGCATTTGCCAGATTAAGGGCTCAACTTTCTTTTAGTTGTAATTTAGATGAGTCAGCTTGTTATCTAAAGACATCTCCCTGGGGCAAGGCTATAAGACTGTGTTAATGCACTTGGACAGTGACCCAAGGTCCTGATTGGATAACCAGCACCACACTCACTAAAAAATAAAGTAAGAGGCAGAGGATAAAAGAAAGAAAGACACTTTATGAAAAACTCAGATTTCCAAGTTTGAGTGGGAATGAGTATTCAATAATAACATAGGCAATGAATATAAATCCTGTTTTGTTTTGTTTTTTTAAGATTCTTGGGAAAGAATGTGAACAGTAGTATATTAGTGAATAGAAGATGACCTTTTCTCATTGCCAAGAACAGAGCTCAATCAGTCACGTAATTTTGTTCACGGGATGGGAAAGTCCATTGCGGAAGGTTTAGCGTTTATGTGTGCAGTGCGTACTGGCTCTCCAGAGCATTATAGGGATGATGTGTTAAGCACAGCCAGTCAGTAGAATTTCCTGAACAATGAAAACACTAACCATGTGTGCTATTAAACACAGCACAAGAAACTAAAGTTTTAATTTAAATAGAATTGTTAACGAATGACTCCTTTGTTGGGCAATATAGGAGGAACTGGTTCATGTAAGTTGTCATCCCTAGATCTCAGAGAAAGCAAGCTCTACTTGCCTGGAGAAGCCAGGACTGGTGAGCTATGGTTTCATTAGCATGAAACAAAGCACAGCCATGGCAGGTGACAAATGCCCCTAAGTTACATCGTTAGATTAGTTTCACTTTACAAATGAAAAAACTGAGGTCCTGCGCCCTGTTCTCTCAGTCATTACAGTAGCCAAAGCAACTGAAGTCTTTCCTTCTTTTCACATGCTCACACCGTTCGCTCTCTCTATGACTTTTCTCTTCCCTCAGATGACGGCTTGCAGGGAGAGGACCAGTGAGGTGGCTCAGTAGGTGAAGGCTTGCTGGTCAAGACTGTTAACCTGAGTTCGACTTACGGAACCCGTATAAAGGCAGAAGGGGAAGCCGACTCCACAAAGTTGTGCCTTGACGGCCATACATCTGCTGTGGTACACACACCTTTTACACGAATCTCACACTCACACTGCTAAATACGTAAACACAGCTGCTCAGTTCGGGAACCGTTGCAAACGAGGGGCAGAAAGACTGTGAGACGGTGTCTCCTAGATATGTCAGAGATAGCCAGGCAGTGGTGGCGCACGCCTTTAATCCCAGCGCTCAGGAGGCACAGACAGGTGGATCTCTGTGAGTTCAAGGCCAGCCTGGTCTACAAGAGCTAGTTCCAAGACAGGCAGAGAAGCTACACTCATGAAGTCTCACAAACATGACTGTTTAAACACGACCTGAGTGGTGAGTACACACCAATAGACTTGCTAACATGGAAGGGGGAAGAAATCTCATGAAGCCTCAACCCAAGACAAAGAACTTCGGGCAACTGAAGAGTGCTGGGAGTGAGAAGAAGTCTTCCCCAGGGAAAGCTCAGCAATTGATCATCTAGTACCAAGTAGTCAGCTCTAAAACCATGAAACCACGGACACACGGCAACACTGTATGGGCTGAGCAATATGAGATTTTTTAAAAGTAAGAATGAGATAGTCTTGGACAGATGGTAGGATACTTACCTACCATGTTTGAAGCACCAGGTTCTACTCCCAGGAGTTAAAACAAAAAGTATGATATTTCTTAGTTTATATAAAAAAATTTCCCAAAAGTTCCTAGTGTGTTTTCCTCAAAGTGGGAAAGGATCCTTAGTTGATTAACCCTGATCCCGAAATGATGACATTACTATTTTGGCTAGCAAAGCTTCAGTTAAAGTGAAGTTGAATGCCGCATGTATAATAGATTATTATACTTGAAAAACAGACAGTCAGATAGCTAAGATTCTACAAAGAATGGATCTGTCTCCATCTCAAACATATTTCTGGAAGAGCTAGATGTATCAACTTTAACTACGTTACATGCTTTATTGAGTTTTCTGGAATTTTTCTGACACCTGTCCTGTTTCAGTCTGTTTAAGTGAAAGGCAACTTTGAAGTGAGAGGAGGGAGCTGAGTTCTTTGGAAACTGTTGAGCTAGCTACCTAGCTCAGCATGCTTTTAGCTTTTCCTAATTTTCTCAGCAGAAATTCCAAAGTTGAGAATATACTTTTTAATTTTAATTTTCTTCACCATAAGTAGTAATTTTAGGTTTTACATTTAAATTCTAGCCACCTTCTAGAAAATATTGTATAGAAATAAACTGTGCAGACACTTTTAGCCTGATTAACTGTGTCAGTCGGTTCACAAGTGTTAAGAACTTTGTCATTCTGTTAGTAGAATTAGAAACTTAGATTGTGCGGAACTGTCTAATGTTAAATTTGTATTTTTACTTACCTGCATCTTGCAGTCAGGTCTTCCAGGAAGAAGTGGTAATTCTTGGAGGAATGTGTATCTGCTGGCTGACCAAACTGCAGAATCAAGAAGTCTGAACCTTAACAGCCAGTGTACTGTTTTCCTCGTAATCCTTGGCAATCAGTAACTAACCATAACCACGTTCAGATTTCCTATAGGGGCCAGTGATGTTTTTATGAAACACACTTGCTTCAGTGGCAAAAAAGAAAGATCTTAGCCAGGATAGCCAGACCCTAGCAGCAACAGCAAGCACTCCCACATGTGTGTCAATATTAGACACACCTTTTGAGTTATTACCTCTTTTTAAAAAAATTTCCTTAAGACTGCCATGCTGTGCATTGCAGTGAGGTGGTGAGAGCTAGCTCACACTGGCTGCAGGGAGCCAAATCTCAGAGATTTTGCAAGCTTGTGATTAAAGAGGATAAACATTTAAGTTAATTTTTAAAACCCCAACCTTCTGTTAGCTTATTTAAGTAAAAAGATGCATGGAATTATGAAAATATAGGTTAGCTATTTCTATCATATAAACCATTGTTGCTATTTGAATGTCTCAAATTCAGTTTGTCTTTCAAGTTCTTAAAGCTCATCTCACTCCCTCAATAAGCTGCACCGTATTTGCTGAGTGTTCGTTTTTGAAAGAAGCTTTCTGGAAGGCTCCTTGCTGCACCTGGGTCTTGCTCTCCTGGAGCTGTATCAGTTAGGTTCCTCTGTGCACATTCCCAGAATGTGAGTCTTTGCAGTTGCTTGAGATTTCCAGGAATCAAAACAACCTTAAAGTCTCCAAAAACACACACGGCCCAGGCTGTCATTGGCTATCACAAATTCGATACAATGAGTTTTCGGTACACGCAGAAGAGGATGTCTAAATTTGTCGCAGTTGTCATGGGAAGAGCTTGTCATAGTTCTTTCCACTTATTAGTTGCAGTCTGCGTTAGCATGAACAATTTCTAAACATTGTGCACCTAATTCCAAGGAGAGAGGGAGAACATATGAAACGATAGTCCCGCCAATCCCTCTCTGTTTAAATGTGATTTCTAAGAAGACAAGGAAACATTCATCTTGGATCCAGTCATCATTTGGGTCCAGATTTGTCAGAGATCCCCGTACAACATATCTGTGACAGAACATCCTCATTAAGTTGTCTACACTGTATCTTTTAGGTTTCGAAATACCTCCAAATACAGAAGGGAAAGCCTGGCCGCCCCCCTTTCTAAAAACCCCTGGTGACTATCTGAATGCTTTTGTTCAAGGTAGCCAACAGTTTCCTTTACTGTGACTAAGAGCAGAGATGTTTTCTAAATCTCGAAGTTCTTAAACTTCTCTTTCCTTTTGCTTGACGTGAATTGCTGCAGCATTCATGCCAGCATTTGTGAAATGCTGACTAGGCCTTCTCTCTTCACCATCACTTAATTTAAAAACAATCCGAGGCTTGGCTTATCCTGTATCTCCACACTACATCCGAGTGCTGACCATGGTCAACTCTGCAAACACCGCTTGATTTTTATCTTACTAGTCTTCCTTAAAGATACCAAACGCCTCCTTAAAAGCTGGGTGCATTCTGGCTGGAATGGCCAGTCAGAATAAGAATTTACTAAAGAAACATGAGCAGTGTTTAAAATTCCATCTGTTTTATCTGAATCGAAAGTCGTGATACCAGTTGGCACAGATGTGAAACGCCAGAGCAACAGAGGTCAGGTATGAAGTGGGTGAAATTTGTGGTAATTCTGGGATCAAGGTCTGGGACTCTGTAAGATGAAATTTGTAACAATGAAAACCAAGGTGCTCAAAGAATGCCAATGAACAATTGTGCTCTGTTTTAACTATGTCGCCATGTGCCATTGGATATTAATTCCCAACTCTGAGATCATATCATTCTGTTAGGAGGGTGAACTTTGAATGGTAGGAACACACCATGGAAACCTATTACAGAAACATTGGAGAAAATGTTGATAGGGTATATTAAAGTTTAAATTGTATGTCTCCAGCCATCCTAGTATACATGGCACAAACAAATGAAATATTCTCCCGGAATTTTAAATTGTCTCAATTAATTAAAGTCTTGACTTGGCTTTGTGAAAAACCAATTCCTCCCTATCACTATGAAAAAGTGTTCTTCGAGTCTAGGTTTGAAATATGAAGCTAATTTTAATGAATTTGGGATTTTGTAGGAATAATACAGTCACATAATCATTTAATCCTTGCAAAATGATAAGGCATACTATCACCATAAGTAGAACTAAGGCAGAAATAAGTTTTGATTTCATGAGAGCACTTTCTGAAGATGAGAACTAGTTTAAGAGTAAATAATTTATCAGATAAGTTTCCTAAAACATTTAATGGGAATGTGTTGGTGGATTGGGATTTGACTCCATAGGCAAATCATGGTTAAATACCATGTATAGATTGTCTATAGATAAAATTTTAAAAAAACTTGCAATGAAAGAGTCATTTGACTATATGAAATTGAAATTGACAGTAAAAATAATATGTATTTCATTTGTAAATTGGATATATTTCTGTTATGGACTATTTTGATGGACATTGTGTTGAATCCATAGGTTGTTTTGGTAGGATGGCCATTTTAACAATAATAATTATGGAATCCATGAGCAGGGGAACGTTCCATGTTCTGGTATTTTTTTCAATTTTTTTCAGTGTCTTTAAGTTTTCATTGTATAAGTTTTGCACAGTGGTGTGGACCTACTACATCAATCATTAATAAAGAATTTATTCCAATGTAGTCTTGAGACTATTGAGAATGAAATTGTTTTTTGATTTTTTTCTCTATGTGTTTGGTGTTTGTATATAGAGAGGTTACTGGTTCTGCTACTTCGCTGAATGTATTTATCGGCTACAGGAATTTTCTGTCTTTAGGGTTAGTCTTCATTACTGTTCTGTTACTGTGAAGAGACACCATGACCAAGGCAACTCTTATGAAAGAAAGCACTTAGTTGGAGGCTTGCTTACAGTTTCAAAGATTTGGTCCATCATCATCATGGCGGGGAATTTGGTGGCAGAAGGGAGGCATGGTGCTAGAGAAACAACTGAGAGATTTACAAGCTGACCTGCAGACAGCAGGCAGAGATAGATAGATAGATAGATAGATAGATAGATAGATAGATAGATAGATAGATAGATAGATATAGATAGATAGATGAATGGATAGATAGACAGACAGACAGACTCTGAATAATATAGGCTTTTGAACCCCAAAGCCCACCTCCAGTGACACACCTACTCCAACAGGGCTGTACCCCCTAATCTTCTCCAAATAGTTCAACAACTGGAAACTAAGCATGTAAATATATGATTCTATGGGGGCCATTCTCATTCAAATCATCACAGGTCTATTATATATAGAATCACAGGGTACTTTGACTTCACTCTTTTCCTATTTGTATCTCCTTTATCTTCCTCACTTGTCTTACTTGATCTACCTAAGACTTCAACTACTACACTAAACAGGAAGGGGAAGAGTGGACATCCTTGTCGTGTTCCTGGTTTTAGTGGAAATGCTTTGAGAGTTATGCTGGCTATTTTTTTTATGTCAATTTGATACATGCTAGAGTTGTTTGAAAAAAAGAAACCTCAATGGAGGAGACTCCCCCCCAGATTGGCCCTTGGGCAAGTCTGTGAGGCATTTTCTTTATTGATGATTGATAAAGGAGGGCCCAGCTCACTGTCAATGGTGCTGCCGCTGGGCTGGTTCTGAGCCCTATAAGAAAGCAGGCTGAGCAAACCATGAGGAACAATACAGCAAGCAGTTGTTCCCCCATGGCTTTTGCATCAATTCCTGTCTCTGTCTCCAGATTCCTGCCTTGAGTTCCTGCCTGACTTCCTTAGATGTCAGACTGTGGTATAGAAGTGTACACTGAAATAAAGTCTTTGTTCCCCAAGTTACTGTGGGTCATGGTATTCTACCATAAAACAGAAACCCTAACTAAGAGTGATTGAGGAAGATAGCCAACATCAATCTCTGGCATATATATCCCATGCACACATGTATACACACACACACAATCTCACAGAACAGTCTACTCCTCCATTGTATGAGGATAGAGCTAGAAGATCCTATCAGTGAAAATGATGAGTAGGCCCTTACTAAACACACAATCTGTTTTAATATTGTACATCTCAGGCTCTAGACCTTTAGGAATATATTTACGATGCCTATAAGCTACTTGATTTATGCTATTTTATTGCAGCTTCAACTTTGACAACATACTTTATGAAGGCAAAACTTATAACAATCATGTGTGTGTGTTTCTTGGTTTATTTATTTATTTTTGTCAACTTAAAACAAGCTATAGTTATCTAGGAAAAGGAACCTCAATTGAGAAAAGGTATAGATGAAAGTTTCTGTCCCGCCCAGCCCCGCAGCCATTCAGTCCCAAATATACACACAGAGGCTTATATTATTATTAAAATTGTTTGGTCTCTTAACTCAGGCTTATTACTAACTAGCTCTTATAGCTTAGTTTAACTCATAATTCTTATCTATGTTTAGTCACGTGGCTTGGTACCTTTTCTCAATAAGGCATTCTTCTCTTGATTCATCTGCATCTGGCTGGTGACTGAATCTCTAACTTTTCTCTTCCCAGAATTCTCCTAGTCTGGTTGCCCTGTCTATACTTCCCACCTGGCTACTGGCCAATCAGTATTTTATTAAACAAATACAAGTGATAAAACTTTACAGTGTATAAGAGCATTATCCCAGAGCTAAAAGATCTCCATCAGATGCCTGTTAGCTAGTCTATAGGAACATTTTTCTTGATTAATAACTGATGGGGGAAGCCGAGTTCCCTATGGGTAGTGCCATCCCTGAGCAGGTGATCCTAGGTTGTATATGAAAGCCGACTGAGCAAGTCCTGGAAAACAAGCCAGTCAGCAGCCCTTCTCCAGCTCCTGCCCTGCCTTCACTTCATGGTGACTACAGCTGTAAGCCGAAATAAACCCTTTCCTCTCAACTGGCTTTTGCACACCACTTGCAATAGCCTAAAGCGGAGCAAAGTGTCACTCATACTAAAGAACTTTAAAAAAATCACGTCTGGGGCTGGACATGGTGGCACAGGCCTTTAATCCCAGCACTCGGGAGACAGAGGCAGGCAGATCTTTGTGCATTTGAGGCCAGCCTGGGCTACAGCGTGAGTTTTAGGACAGGCTCCAAAGCAACACAGAGAAACCTTGCTTCAAAAAACAAACAAACAAACAAAAACAAAACAGAAAGAAAGAAAAAAAGAAAAAGAAGAACACATCTGGATCTAGATATGAGGTTTCCATGTAATGGAATTTGAAGAGCATTTAGGCCAAAATGAAAAAAGTCTTTTAAGGGCTTCACTTGCACTTGCTTTTTTTCTGGAACCAGCTGTCACATGGGCCTTAGGGTATCCTTCTCATGCTTCTGTGATGTTGGAAGTTTAAAGCTTCACAGCTCAGTCCTTTTGGAAAAGTCCTTGAAATCTAAAATCCCCATCATGCCCCAGTCAAAGTGCTAACCAGAATATGCAAAAGGTCGCTTATAGTTGCTTGAAGTCGTTTGGCTAAAATGTAAATCTGTAACATGCTAGAGCCTATCTTAAAATATAAGTAAGCTTAAAACCTTTAAAGCTTAGTAAATTTATAAGATATATAAAGAAAACCCACCTATTATCCAGAGAAAACCATTGTTATTATTTTGACTTTTCTATGCTGCTTTCTATTGTTAAAAGGAAAGCTCAGGCCAGATAAATTGAGCAAAGTTAATGAATAGAAAATGTTCTTGCAGTGGGCAACATTCCAGACAAGAGGCAATTCCGAAGGCCCCACTCTCTGTGTATCAGTGCGTCTGCAGGGGAAAAGTAAGAACCAGACAGAAATGACCCCACTGATTGTGTCAGCATTTACATTTTGTGGACATGGCCTGATCAGTCAGCGGTCTGGGACTGGATAAGCTATGTGGCTGTGAGCATTTGATAAGACGGGATATAGTTCAGTATCTACAGTGGTTGCTTTGGTGTGTGCTTTATTATTCAGTTATGGAGGCTGCTTTGCACAGATTTATTTCAGCTTCACATTGCTAACAAAAACACTCACATGGACATGCTGTTTGCAAGTTAGTTTTTATCTATTGTATCAACTACCATTTTCTTTCTCCCCTATTTTGTAGCTCTGGAGATTGAGGCTGGGGCCTCTCATGCTTGCTGGACAGACCCTGTACTGCTGAGGGATATCTCAAGCTCCTTCCCTGTTTATTTTGAGATGGACTCATTTTAATTTTTACACAAATGAACGAACACCAGCGTGCATCCACATACACAGACACACCCTCCTCTTTAGACCTGCTTCCACACATAGCAATTTCTGACCACAGGTGCCTACCCAGTAGTCTCATACCACACCAGAGACTTTCACAAATTCTCGTTTTAGTAAAAAGAATGATTTAGTCTGTAAATATAAAGCCACTGATTGTTTTTACATATAAACCTTTGGACGTGAGACACCATTTCAGATGGGGCTGCAAGCCATCAAACCCAGCTCAGCTGTCCCACAGGCATGTGCTGGGTTTAGTGTTGCTTTACAGCACTGATTTGGGGTGGGTTATTGACCTACACTATTATAATTATGCTGGATGAAACATGGAATAGATACAAGAAGCAGAGAATGTGAACACAAGAATATTCACAGAGAAAAGCCAGTGAAGCATTGTCACTACCAAATAGCATGCTTTACTAATCTTCGAGAGCAGATTATTCTGGTTTCATACACACACACACACACACACACACACACACACACACACACACACACAAACTCTTATGAATGAACAACGTATATTTTATATATAATAAAATATATACAATAACTACATATATATAGTTTAAAAATATGGAAAAAGATGAGAAACTATTCACCTACTGTCACAATTCTCTTGCCTCTGTCTCCTAGGTGTTGGGATTACAGGAATGAACCTCAATTCCCGGCTTCCAATTAATTTTTAAAAACAGTGAGTACATCATTGGAAAAAGGCAAGACAAATATAAAAAGAAAAGACACTTGCGAACCTAACTAAACAGAGAGATCTGGAGTTAGTGAACAAACTGAAGGAACATTCATGGCCTGTTTCTCTGGGAAATGGCACTGCCAACAGCACTGTGAGGAAAACGCAGAACTGTGAAGTCTTCTTCTCAACTGGCTCAGATTCGCGCATGGGACTGGGCTTCCTGAAGGCTTCTTCACACAAGCATGCACTTCGAGCGTATGATCCTCTCATGACTCCGCACCTCGCCTTCCTGCGTCTCCTCTCTCTTTAGTTCCCTTTATTACCTTAGACAGTTTCATTCCTACTTTAATGTAATATACACACAGATGATTTTATGAATCTATATAAAATCTAGGAAGCACAAATAAGAGAACTCATGTGATATTTGTCTAAGACTTGATTAGCTCAATATAATGATCTTTCAGGGCATCCATGTTCCTACAAAAGGCATAATTGCATTCTTCTTTATGGTGGAATAATACTCTGTTGCATAAGTATGCCATATTTTCTTTGCCCATTCCTGTTAGTGGATGCCTAAGCTGGCTTTATAGCCTTTGTTGGGAGTGCTGCAATAAACAGTTACTGTACAATTCTCTTCAATTATGTTGACTTGAATGTTTAGGTAAATACCAAGTAGAGATAGAGCTGGGTCATGTAATTTGTCAACTTTGCAGGTTATGACTGCATTACCCGTTCATCTAGCAGTGCACAGTGCTTCCCTTTTGTCTGCACCTCCCCAGCACTGGCCGTCATTCTCTGAAGACTGCCATTCTGAACGGGCTGACATGGAATTTCCATGTAGCTTCACAGTACATGAGTCTGTTGGTTAATGATACAGAGCATTTTTCACATGTGCATTTGCCATTAGTACTTTATTTTGAGAATTCTCTGTTCATTACCTTAGCCTATTTATTGATTAGGTTTGATTTCTTGTTATTTATTTTTTTCAGGGTTTTGTATACTAATCTTCCATCACATTTGTCGTTAGCAAAGATTCCGTAGGCTGTCATTCAACTGCTAGCTTTGGAATGTGGAGCTTTTTAATTTCATGAAGTACCCCTTGTGCATGGTTGGTGCTCTTTCCTGAACTATTCTTTCAAGAAAGTGAATGGCCACACCTGAACCTTGCAGCACTTTCTCTGCCTCGCATTTTAATAATTCAGAATCTCAGGTCTTACACTGAGATTTGTCTTTGTTATTTTCATAGTGCTATGAGAAAACAACATGAGCAAGGCTACTTATAAAAGGAAGCATTTAATTTCGGGGGAATCAAAGATCCAGAGGGTGAGTCCCTGACCATCATAGCAGCAGGCAGGTAGGCACGGAGCCGGAGCAGTAGGGAGTTTACAGTGATGCACAAGCACAAAGCAGAGAGG
The DNA here is from genome assembly GCA_004026605.1 of Ondatra zibethicus. Classification (NCBI taxonomy): domain Eukaryota; kingdom Metazoa; phylum Chordata; class Mammalia; order Rodentia; family Cricetidae; genus Ondatra; species Ondatra zibethicus. Next base: position 104,200 of record PVIU01005980.1, read on the forward strand.
GGGAGAAGAAGGAGGAAGAGAGAGATGCCAAGGGCTTTAGAAACTTCAAATTCTACCCCCAAGTGACAACACATCCTTCCAACACAACCACACCTCCTAATTATTCCCAAAATAGTTCACCAACTCGGAACCAAGCACTCAAATATATGAGCCTATGGGAGCTATTCTCATTCAAACCACCATGCTCTTCTCTGTGGCCCCCATAGCTTTGTGTCCTTATCACAAGGTAAATGCACTTAATCCAATTTCAGAAGTTTCCATAGTCTATAACTGCAATGGTAAAATTAAAACGCTGCAGGTCCCCAAGTGGTGGGCAGTGGGCACAAAACCATGGCGGGCCAGGAAGGCAACCATACCAGGTAGGGAGCGCCCCTCACAGTGGCCCACAGGCCATGAGGGTCAGGGGTTCCTAGGCAGGAAGTTGCATTCCACATGGTGGGTGCAGTTTCCCAAGTGGTGGCAGCGAGCCTTGTCGCGGGTGAGAGACCAAGATGGATAGGCTCACCATGCAGAGTGAGGTTGGATATTTATTTAGTGGGTTATGGAAGGGAAGGGGAGAGGGTGGGAGAAGGGGGATGAGGAAAGAAAGGGACAGAGGAAGTGGGGAGAGGAGAGGAGCCACCACAGCAACTGTCTCTTTGGGAGAAAGACAGAAAGAGGAGATCTCAGGCCAGAAGCAGAAGGAAGATCTGTCCGCCTTGGAGGTGAAGGGGGGGGGAGAGAAGTGGGAGGGGCTCGACTCTTAAAGGGACAGGACAGACCATTACATTCCCATCTCTTTTTTTATAATAAAAAGGCGGGAGGTTAGGCACAACAGGTTAAAGGAATTGGAGCAGCAAATTCTCAAGACTCCTTCCTGCTTATTTGTCAGCATTGTCTTGGGGGGACCTGAGAAAGCTAGGTGCTGGTCACATCCTGGCATAGCTGGTCTCTTTGTTCCTTTACGGTGTTTGTTGTATGGAAATGTCTGCTGTCTCTTACACCTGTTTAAGGTATTGACAGAACAGAGGACAAAGTTACATTTAGAAAAAAAAATTAGTGCCAGGGAATTGAGAGGGGTGTATCTGACCTGTTTAAGGTGGATCCTTCAATTCAGCTCACTCACAAGAATTCTTTGGGTTTGGGAAAACCTAAGTTTTAGACATATGCATTGTATCAGAATGACTGTTACAGATGTTTTTGCACATTTAAGACTATGGAAGGCAGCATGAGAGAGATTTGATAACTTGTCCTTGTTGAAATCTGTTTGGTGAGGAGGTCCTTTTAAATGACAAAACCTCTCAGCTGTCAAACTGCATCAGAGCTCTTTGAAAAGGATAAAATTGGGATCCAGAGCCAGTGGATCTCCACTGGAACAGGTACAAGGAAATAACCGCTGAGCGAGTCAGCCAGACACAGAGACTGCTGAGGGTCTGGACGTGAATCTGGGGACTTCAAGGGAGTGGATATAGGCCAACACCCCCGTGGGCCTGTGGGAGAGTCTAGGACAACCCAGGAAATAGGCCGGGCCAGGACCTCCGTCAGCCTGGGCCTGAGTGAGGCTGGGTCCTCCGGGGAATAAGCAGGAACCAGAGATCTAGATGGGGCCAGGCGCGAATCTGGGTCCCCGGTGATAGTAGACTTGAGCCAGGTCCCCTGTGGGTTCGGGCATTGGTCTGAGACATCAAAGGGAAGAGGCAGGAACCTGTAACCCTTGTGGGTCCCAGCGTGAGTCTGAGACCTCTGAGGAAGCAAGCAGGTCCCCTGCTGGTTCGGGCACACCCAAGTCTAGAACCTCCCAGGCAGTAGACCTTACCAGGCCCAACTCCAACCCAGGGGCTTCTGCAGGAGGGAACTCAGCCTAGGACTTACAGTTACAGGTCAAAGCTAGTAATTGCCCGGAGGCAAGGAACTCCACCTTGGGCAACAAATCCCACAGGAGTGGAATTAAACAAGACTCCTAGGACAGAGAGAGCTGAGGAAACAAGCTCCACCTGGGGCAGAAGCCAGGAACAAATCCAGCCCTGGGAGCCAACCCAGTCCTGGGGCACTGATTGAGCCCACGACCTCCACCGGAACTGGAGTGGGACTGATCCAGTTACCCAGGACAAGGAGAGAACGGGCTCCACCAGGAGCAGAAGATAGGAGTCAACCCAATCCCGGGAGTCGAGCAGATCAGGATTGACCCAGCGACCGGATCCAGAGCCAGCGATCTCCACCAGAACAGGTCTAACTCCAAGCCAGGGATATCTACAAGAGACTTACAGAAACAGATCAAAGCCAGCAGCCTAGACCAAACTAGGCTTGAGACAGCAAACTCCAAGAGAGCAGATCAAAATACGGGAACACTGAGCTACCTCCAGGAACAGGAATAACCAACGAAGTAACTCGAACTGGGACACTGACTGTACCACTAGGAAAACCATCTTAGCTTTTGATCTACGGACACATAGGAAATTATTCAACAGAATCTTAGACACCACCATCCACACCTATTAGAGGGAAAGATGGCAAGAAAAGGTAGGATCACAAGCTACAC
>PVIU01005981.1:0-106731 GCA_004026605.1 Ondatra zibethicus
TTTTTTTATTTATTATTGCTCTCAGGGTCAGTGCTACTGGTTTTATGTTTAGGAAGTGGTCTCCTGTGCCCATGCTTTGAAGGCTACTTCCCACTTTCTCTTCTATGAGGTTCAGTGTGAATGGATTTATATTGAGGTCTTTGATCCATTTGGACTTGAGTTTTGTTCATGGGTATAGATATGAATCTATTTACATTCTTCTACATGTTGATATTCAGTTATGCCAGCACCATTTGTTGAAGATGCTTTCCTTTTTTCCATTGTATAATTTTAGCTTCTTTGTCAAAAATCAGGTGTTCATAGTTGTGTGATCATACATCAGTCAGGATGGCTAGGATCAAGAACACCGATGATAGCTTATGCTGGGAAAGAGGAGGAATAAGGGGAACACTCTTCCATTACTGGTGGGAATGCAAACTTGTACAATATAGTGGTTTCTCAGAAAATTGGGAATCAACCTACCTCAGGATTCAGCAATACCACTCTTGGGCATATACCCAAAAGATGCTCAATTATACTATAAGTACATTTGCTCAGCTATGTTCATAGCAGCATTATTTGGAATAGCCAAAACCTGGAAACAACCTAGCTGCCCCTCAATTAAGGAATGAATAAAGAAAATGTGGTACATTTACACAATGAAATACTACTCAGTGGTTAAAAAAAAACAAAACAAAAATGACATCTTGGACAAAGGGGTAGTTCTTTCTTTTCTGTTTTCTATTCCTCCATCCCTTTCCTTTGGTTTTGTGTGTTCTCTTAGCTTTGTGTACATGTTTATGCATGTGTGTGTGTGTAAGTAAATGTGGGAATGTGGGATCAGAGCATAACCTTGGGTGTTGTTCTTCAAGTTCTAGACTTTTTTTTTTTTTTTTTAGAAGGATCTTTCACTGGCCTGGTGCTTGCAATGGAGGCTAGCCTAACCATGCAGCACATCTTGGTGATCTACTTGTCTCTGCCCCCACTAATGTTGGGGATTAAAGAAGGTACTCTTAAGTCTGACTTCTTCAAGTGTGCTCCAGGGACTGAACTCAGGTCTTTATGTTTGTGCAGCAATGCCTTCAATAACTGAGCTATCTTTCCAGATGTTTACCTTGTTCTGCAGATAGGAAATGGAACTGACAAAACTATTGACCAGACTATCTGGTCAATATCTAGAATTGATCAGATATCTAGAATATTTGATTTTCCTTCCTAGCTTGTAAAAATAAATGGCTGAGGTCAGGAAGGGTTAAGGAAGCCAGATGTTAGGATTCAATAATGAACTTGAATAACTTAGTAGGAACCAATGGCAACTGTAAACTAATTATCAACAAACTTGTCAAAGGTGCATATTACTAAGAAGACTAAAACCAAATATCTTAACATAACTGAGTAAAATGTAGACTGGGGAAGTTTTATGTCAAATACTTAATTGCTTCTGAATCCGTATTTTTAAAGCAGCATTGCTAGAGGTGATAAGAGAGTCTGAGAAGATTTTGTTTTCTTCAGTAAGAATTATGCAACCTCCCAGGAAACAAATAAAAACACACAATATTCTAACATAAATCAATTAATTGCTGTTAGTTTGAAGGAAACGTTGCTTCAATTCCAGTTGGACTTCTTCTGGTTTGCTCAATTTCTGGCTTCCAGGAAAAGACAACATGATGCTACCAAGTCACAAGCACCTCTGCTCAAGAGCAGTTGGGAAATATCAGTGACTCATTTGAGGGAGTAAACAAAAGGATTAAGACAAAGTTATTTCACAACTACAAAGGGACACTACAAAACTCTTTCTCACAGAATGTTGTAAAATATTTGCCAAAGAGGAAAACGGGAAAGAAAGAAAACAAAGTAGTTTTTGAGAAAAGCACAGAGGAAATCAGAGTAACTTTAAAATGGAAAATGTTTTGCTTTCAAACAAAACTGGAAGTATATCAGATTTTTGGGGGTTGGTTTGGCATTACAGCCACCCCCTTTCTTTCTTATTTATTTACTTTGCATTGATTATCAGAGAATATATGTATGGTTACCGTATTGACTTAGTCAAAACTTGGGTTATTAACTTTTCAACAGTAACAGACTGATCTTTTTGCATCTCTTCAGGGTTGTCACAGTCTCAAAAGGAGACCAATCTCTTTTGTATATTTGAACTTTGAGGTTTAAAGTAGAGGATTCATCTGGCATGATGAATTTTACTATGTAAAATATACTTATTAACTCTACCTTTGTAACTTTGAAAGAAATGAAAATATGTAGGAAAAGAACAAGCAGGTGAGAATATCTGGTTTATACAGATCTTCCTTTCTTTTGGGAACACCCACGACTATGGGTGGTGGCTGTGGCACATTTGTTTTATGCCTTCTCATTTTTCTCTCTGTGCAATATAGGTTTAATCTGGACTCTCTACTGCAATACAAGGACACATTATCCACTGTTCACAGCTTATTCAGAGAATTCACACTGAGTAGTTGCCACTCGGTGAATCATAAATTCTGCCTTTATAACAACACTACTGGAATCTTTTAGTCCAGTAAGCCATCAAGAGCATGTCCTAAATTTGCTACCTGGTCTCACCAGATTCCTTGAAGCTTATGAGCTATTACGTGTCTCTCCTCTTTGTGTATATCTTAGGAAAGGCTCTCCATGCAGTGCTGGGACCCTCAACGTGTGACTGACAGATGCTTTCATATGGCCAGGCATATTCCTGGGAATTCCTTCAGAAACACACTATGATAATGTCACATTACTGATATTACTCAAATTAATCACACAGTAAGGTAGTCTCTGGAAGATTTATTTACTGTAAATTAATTTAACTGGGTTGCTTGATCATAAGAAACTTCTGGGCAACTTGGCAAATTCAAATACAGTCCTTTAGCCAGTGTTATTTCTCACTATTATCTACCACCCTCTGCTATGGTTGCTTTCTTGTAGGGATTTAATTACAATGATATTTCATTTTTTTTAATCAAACTCCTACAAACCAGCCTTTATGTCCACTGATGATTTTCATTTATATTGGTGAACCCTGTGATTGTTGCTAAAGGTTGTTAAACATTTGTTTTCATATTTATTAGCTGGTGCTCTATTCCAAAGATATTTTTCTTGTATATAGACATAAATGAATAATGTATTTATGTAAATGTTTGTTTATAAATTTATTAATTGTTCATGCTATATTCTGCCTCAGCTCTAGACTGAACCATTTCTCCATGATGTCATGCTTCCTTTTTGTGTTAGTTTATTGATTAAAAGTAAAATCTTAATATTTGGTTTTTACATTGGTACAAGGATGTCATTCTTCATCATTCCTCTTAGCAAAATGTATGAACTATATACAGGTATAAAAATATATGGACTTATGATTTATACATATTATATATTTATAAGGCCACATAGTCATAAAATCTATTTTTATACATTTCTTTTTTCATATCTGTTTGCAATTACACATTGATAGTTCTGGAAGTCTGAACTGCTTTTTGACATTTATTTATTTATTGATTTATTGACTATTTTGTGTGTCACAGGTGGAAAGATTGTGAATATGCTGTGCCATAGAAAGCCTGTGGTTGATAGAGGATAACTTGCTGTATTTAGTGTACTGCTTCTACAATGTGGGTCCAAGGATCAAACATAGGTTGCCAGGTTTGGCCTTAAGTGAGTGTATCTGCTGAGTCATCTGGCTGGCCCAAGTCTGATAAATGGGACACTGAAAACACAATAAGGGTTTCACTGAACTTTAGTTTTCAGCTAATGCCTTTACATTTTAGGTTCCTTGAGACAAGGGAACAGCAAGCACATGCAAATGTCCCCATCCTGTTGAAGACAGCTGACTGTGATCCTCAAGAGAAAGCTTGGCTTCTGATTCCCCCCAAAGAGTAGGGGTTCATTTGGGACACCAGAGAGAAGTACTTGGATATCTCTTATTACCGATTTGTTCAATTTTAAAGTTAATGAATAAGTTTTAGCATCTGGAGATGGAAATGGAAACTCTCAGCTCTCAGTAGAGTGCTCTAGACTACACCGCCACAGTTGTCAGCTAGAATAGCTAAACACAGCAAATGGAGGGAGTTTAGTGTGTAGAAAGAGATTATTTGTGTCATTTGTAACCATGAGATCTGTCTCTCTTTCAGGGATAGGAGTGTGGGGTTGTTACTGGAATCCTCTTGAAGTAGATGAGAACCAGTGTTACTTTGTGTCAGTGGAATCCCTGCCTCTGTGTGGATGTTTTGACCAGGTTTAATGGTTAGTTTTTCACAGGAACTGCCCTTGGGTGAGAAAGCTACTTTGTATAGGTTCATAGCCCTTACAGCAGCAGTTTGTAATGAAATTACAGATGAATGAAGCAATCTAATGGTCCAGGCCTTGCTTCCAAGCTGAGATCAAATGTGAAGGAGCCCAAATTTCAGATCTTTGTGAAATTTGTGGCCTCCTAGTTTCTGTTCATTTAATTTCCACCTTCTCCCACAGCAGCTAATCTTGATAGTACCTAACAAATACCTAAGACCTACGGTTGACTTCCAGAGGAACCAGTTATGCAGCACTTAAATGCCAAAAGATTAACCTGTCTTTCTCCACTGGTCCAAAAAGGATCAAGTCTTAGTTCTCCTTGTACCAGGGAGGATTCTATTACTGGGGGAAAAAAAGGGAGAGTTGCCTTCAGTCACTTCCTTCTAAGGCTTCTATTTTTCTTTGAACTGTTTTCCTGAGGAGGATGGCAGTAATAGATGCATGCTGAGGGAGTACGGCCATGGACCAGAAAAGCAAGAACATATAAAATTGGATACTTGCATGAACTGTTAATTCAAGAGCGAACGTTGCCAGTTTTTTTGGGGGCAACCAAATGGATTTTCTAAGTAAAATATACTTTAGGATCATCTCCTTAAAGGGTTAGAAACTTTTACTATACATCTAAACTCTCACCTTTTTTTTTTGCTAGATGTTGCATTTTAAGTAAAAATGATTTATCAGCAGAGCTGGATACCTGTGTTCCAGTGCTCTCAGGCTGAGTCTCCATTGTCAGCGATAGGATGCCAACACCTTTGGTATACAGACAAGTTGCTCACCAGAGTGATGCATAAAGCGTAGGACTGGCAGATGGTACTTAAGTAGAGAATTTAAGAGTACTTGTTAGGGAAATCCAAGATGCTTTAGTCATGTGCTATACTTATTTATCATAAGCTTGGTTACTTCCCAAGGCAACTGACAAACTCATTATGCCCCTATCCACAAAATCGACAGCCATCATTACCCATATGAACCGCTACCTTTATTTTTTAATTTTAGGCCCACTTTCATATTCTCGTGGCAGTCTATTCTCACAAGTTGTATGGCGGTCTGAATGTAGGATCACTGCAGGACATGAAAAGAACACCGAAGAAACATTGCCCTGTTTTTCTGTCAGATGGCCCATGGTAACATGATCAAAGGCTATTTTGGCAAACACATTATTTAAGTGTTTTATTTTGTGATTTATGTTCAGTAAAATTCCCCTTTTATATTGTACAATTCTTGAAGTTTGACATGCAAGTTTTATGGCCATAACTAAAACCAAAATATAAATAATTCTTTCATCTTTCCTGAAACCTTTAACATTTTGTAATCTTTTTTTGTTAAATTTGAACTACACAAGTTAATGAGTGCATTTATCTCATTACAAACATCTTTACTTAAGACCGATTAAAGTGACCAATTAGTCACTTTATTATTTTTAATGATGTCTTTGTTCCTTTTTGTAAGAAGCACTGTTCTTAGTTGGGGATATACCCTTCAAGGCCTTCTTTATCCATGTACCATTATTATGTTTATTATCAGTGACCAACTTAAGTCAGCATATATATGCTTATTTTGATACTTTGTAACTACATTTTTAAAAGGATTTATTTATTTATTATGTATACAGAGTTCTGTCTACATATATACATGCAGGCCAGAAGAGGGGCCACCATGTGGTTGCTGGGAATTGAACTCAGCACCTCTAAAATTACAGTCAGCACTCTTAACCTCTGAGCCATCACTCCAGCCCACTTAGTAACTATATATTATTATTATGAAATATATACAAGACTAAAATACCTTATTAAGAGAAGAAAAATGTGCCTAAACCATCATCACCTATGAAAATAATATCACATATAGAAATAAAGTATTTGATTCACTATGTGATATTATTTTATGAATAAGAAATTATCTAAAATAATATATGCCAAAAGACATATTTTATTATGTAGAAGTTTTTATTATTATTTTATAATAATAAATATCTTCTCATGGGATAAAATTTATCATTATTTTAAATGTATTGCCCCAGCAAACTAGTATTTATAAATCAAATATTTTAAAATATGCATAATAAAATCCAAAGCCATATTGAAATTACTTTAAATCAACAAAACTTACATGCAAAAGAATGAAAAAAAAACCCAAGAGGACACTGACAGAAATGTATGACAATCAAACTGATATTTTAGGAACATGTTAAATAAGTGGTTATGAACATCAGTGGTTTTGCTCAATGAAATGAATAATCTAATAGAAGGTGGTAGGCACTTCTATTAGTGGTAGGCACTATATTAGACTGGATCCCAACGTAGCTTCTTTCTTCAAAGTTATTTCCATTTAGTCATTTTACTCATGGGGTGAATGAATTAAAGACACAGGGACTAAATATTACTTATATGATCCTACCACTTCACTGTCTTTGCCTTAACGTAGTAAATTAACACAAAATATGTTTGAGCTCCATGAAGTTCAAAAGTTTTCTTATATTTTAAGGATTCTATATTTTTCTTTCACACATCCTGAATTAATTGACATGAATAAACCCCCTATATTAAAGTGTGTTGTGGGATATCTGATTGCATTGTATGAAAATGTGTTGCTGTTTTATTCTGATTGGTCTAATGAAGAGCCAAATGGCCAATGGTTGGGCAGGAGAGGTTAGGCGGGACTTCTGGACAGAGATAGGAACTCTGGGTTAGAATCTGGCTCAGAGGTAGTTGGAGAATCCATTGATTCATGGGGGGTGTCAGACATACAGAATGGAGGAGAGGTAAAGAGCCACATGGCAGAATGTAGGTTAATAGACACTGGTTAATATATATTATAAGAGCTAGTTGGGAACAAGCCTAAACTAAGGCCAAAACTTTCTTAATTAATGATAAATCTCCATGTCATTATTTAGTGACTGGTATTCCAAAGAAAGTTTGACAAAATCCTAAAGGAGTTCCTGATTAGTATTTCTACCTACTGCCTCACAGGCTTCCAAACTGCACTAAAGAGGGTAGGAAGCTACATCACCTCAACAAACTACCTCTAAGAATCCTCATCTGCTCCTGCTAGTTTGCTGAAATCCTGGGCACAACTGAGAGACCTCATTACAAACAGCCCTGTTTAACATCCAGTTAGTTCTCTAGCATTTCTACATTTGATCTGATCCATCCAGGTATGACAAAAAAGTCTATTACATTTTTGTTTATGTTTTCATTTTAATGGTTTCCAAGTGCATTGCAGTACACCATACCACACCATCATGGAGGAGATGAAAGAGACTTCTTACCTTTCTTTCTTTCTTTCTTTCTTTCTTTCTTTCTTTCTTTCTTTCTTTCTTTCTTTTCTTTTCTATTTTTTTGACAGGTTTTCTTTGTAGCTTTGGAGTGTGTCCTAGAACTAGCTCTTGCAGACCGGGTTGGGCTGGAACTCACAGGGATCCACCTGCCTCTGCCTCCCAAGTGCTGGCATTAAAGGTGTGTGCCGCCACCACCCAGCCACTCTTTGCCGTTCTTTAAGAGCCTTCATAGGTGGTGTATTTACCTGGTCTCTTGTAAGTGATTCTATATTTATTTATATCTCTCCATGATATTTATTCCTTCTTAGTGTAAATGCTCAATTGACTTTGACAAGAGAAGAGACTATGCATTCCCAGATTTGAATATAGAACCTGATAGATAATATATTAATTTAATATATTTTCTGTAATAAATTGGTTCTTTAAAAACTAGAACAGAATCCTAATCTATTTTATTCTGTGTGCCACTGTATTTTGAACCATACTAAGCATGTGTTATGATTATTATCTTCAATTAATCACATCGCTTTAACTTAAGTAAACTGATACTATTTTCTTCACCTGCCCAAGCTTATGACTGTAAGGAAAGGGATGAATGCATCCACTACATTGGAAGTAATATTAGTATTGACAAATTGGATATAGATTTTCTGGACCTACAGAAAGTTGGTGTTAAATAAAAATTGAACATAAAAATAATTATTTAAGAACAGTGAATATTTCTAATTTGAAAAATATCAATTAATTAAGAGCTTTTCTAAAGTTCAAGGTCAGTGACACTTATTTTCAAGGTGACTAATTGAATTCTTTCTCTACCACTGAGATTGAACTTCCAATCACTGCAATTTAAAATTTCCTAAATTTTATAAAATATATAAATAAATTTTATGACATTTCCAAATAATTTTTAATTTCACAGAGGATTCAAAACCCTGTCAAAATAATTCTTTCATTTATACTTCAGTTTAAATTCAGAACTACCTCAAATATCTTACAGACCAAAGGGTACACAGAATTGTCTCACAGATGTCAACATCTCCAAGGGCAACTCTGTTTACATCACCTTTGTATTGCCATGGAAACTAATTTTTTCCATGTCTAGAAAACTGAGTTATGGGAACACTAATTTTGTTCCCATGGAGATCTAGTGGCCCATATTGTAGTAATAATCAAATATAAGATATCCTTTTTCTTGTAAAAAATGATAAATATCTAATTTACAAAGGCAAAGAATAATTACAAACTTAAAGATGAAAAGGTGATTTGGAGATCAAGGTGTTAAAGTAAGCATTGCATGGTGAGTGTTTTTATTTGTAAACAGCTAAATGTCAATTGCAAAGTCTACCAGAAGACTACCTTATTAAAAACAAGCAGTTTGCTGGGTAGACAGACCAGACAATGGTAAAGCAATTTGTCATATAACTAGGAATAAAGAACAGTTTAAACTGGGATTTCATGAATTGTCATAAGCTTGTTTTTGTGAGATTATTTCCAGGACATAGGTATTTCTGAAAGGAATAGGGATCAAATCGCTAATGTTCTGACACCGAAAATTAATTTAATTTCTCCTTTCAGTTCTGACGTTATCCTTAATCTTTAACCCTCAGTTAGGGGACACTGAGTGGTTAACTTGCTTTCTTGCAAGAGTTGGTTAAATTCAATTATAAATTCCTAAAGCATCCTATATCTCTAAAGTGCGATGAGCTGATGTCTGTCATCAATGAAAGCATGGATTGTACTGATTTGCTTTTTCCCAAAAACTTGACCCCCCCCTGATACTGGTTTTATCTTCCTCTCCATAACAACCAACACTGTGGTTGACAGAGCAAAGGGGCATAACCATCTTTTTCCAATGAATTATTCATGTTTAGAATGGGGATTTGGGATATGTCCATTCCTTTACTTTTTAGATATGGATATAGAATCTTCAGAGGTGAAAATTATGAACCAAAGTTAGATTCTCAGGGAAATTAGACACAAACCATGGTAACCTTAGTTCTGTACTTATTAGCTAACACCTCATAAAAATGGTGACTAATTTTCTCTCCCAGGATCTATACAAATGTATTCTTAGAATCCTCTCGAGGAAGAACTCTTCTAAGGAAGGATGAGTATGGGTTGCAAACTGAACCAACCCAGTGATAAATAATACTGCCCGTTGATCACTTAGATTTTTCAATGTACTTGTTAGGTCTTAATTTTAGATAAAAATCCAACACAAGATTATGTAAAGCTTTTTTTGGCGAACAATTAGAATGTAGCAAGTCATACATATTCATAATGCCAGTTCTTTAAGACTTAACACATAAACTACCACAGCCTTATCCCCATCAGAAAATGAAACAATCAATCACTCATGAAGAACAGACATGCTGATATGGCCTGAGTTGGCTTTGAATGTGTGTACAGCCAGGCAAAACGTTGTGCTTTAGTAGCCTTGGGAGGATAATTCCCTACCTACTTTCATGTTTATATTTAATTGTGCATGTATGTGGCTAAGGTTAGGTTCACTATAGAAATAGAGAAATAACTGTGTAACAGAATCTGCCAATCAAAATAGAGATCTGCTCAAACTACTCTCCTTAGTAAATCAGCTCCTTCTCTTGAATTCCGTAAGTGGAAGCCACAAACCACAGTAGGGGCCATTGAGTCTTCTCATTCTTTTGGCCCTCTGTTAATCTTAACAGGGTATATTCCTTTAATTAGACTCTCTTTGCTCTAAATAAATGTTTCTTGCTTCTTTGGGAAGAAAGATATTTCTTATAATCAACATAAAAATGGCACATGATTTATTAGAATTCTAAAAAAAATCTGCTTTAAGTTGTTATTTGATACTTGTACATGTAATTGCAATATTAATATGAATGACTAAATTTGTCAATGTTCTAGACACGTTTTTTTTTTCTTTCCCTCTTTGTTAAGATTGGTAACTCATTCCTTAAGCGTCAGTTTATTTCTGCCATTTTCCATTCATGTCTCTTTAAAAATGATCTTTGGTAGTTGTCCTTGTAATTTCAAACACATCTTTAGGGCAGGTGCCGTGGCACACACATTCCATAACTGTATGTGGTAGGCAGAGGCTGGCAGATATCTGAGTTCAAGGTCAGCCTGGTCTACACAATGAGTTCCAGGCCAGGAAAGGCTACAAATTAAAACTCTTTCTTAAAAGAATCAAAAGAAATAGATACATAAGTGAGGATTTCAGATCTATAATTATTCATACAGTGCCTGAATTTCACCACAATATAATTCTAGTTTTCGCTAATCCTTTATTCTGTTCTTATACATTTATTTTTATGCAGACAATAAATACACAGTGTATTTTATTGGTTTCCCTTCAGAATCAGTTAAATTTCATATCAGTCAATAAGTCAGACATCTACCTTTACAATCTGTAAAAAACCCTGAATGATTGTAAGTATTTGGATTTTAGTACTGCCTGGATTTCTGAAAACACTTCCTATGACATGTCTAACATAATAGACACACAAGTAAGTACTTGGTAAACCCATGAACTCATGATAGTCCTGAAAATATAGTTGTATAGGTCTTGCAAAACATGATAAAAAGGATATAATTACAATTCTATATACTTATTTGATTGAAGATAATATTTATTCTAAAATAAAACATGTTTACCCAAATTCCCAGTGAGGTAGGTACGTGGTTGGCATTGAGATAGAAAGAGTTGGAGAGAGCAAGATAGAGCATTTCAACTTTTAGTGAATATAACAGAGCATCTGAACATTTTTAGCTGTCCTGTGGAGTAAGCATGGTCCCTTTTGCAGAGACTACAGATGTGAGGCTTAGAGACTGTAAGCGACAGACTTCAACAGCAAAGTAGCCTGTGTACCTGGTGTGTTATTCACATCTGGTGTGTTATTCAGGTATTCCCTGTCTCCTCTCATCATCTCACCAGATTCCTTTCATCCGGAATCAGTAAGGCAACCAACTGAACCACACTCCTTTAAATCACAAAATCCTGACAGCTCATTATCCTTGCACATGTAAAGATATCGAAGTTTATGTCACTGATTCTCAACCTGTGGGTTGTGATCCCTTTAAGAGTTGACTGACCCACCGGATGAATACATAGGATTAGAAAAAATGCAACCAGTACTTTGTTCCCTTTTATGGGGGTCATCTAACACCATCAGAAAACAAAGATATTTACTTTATGATTAATAACAGTAGCAAAATTGTAGTTATAGAGTAGCAACAAAATATTTTTATGATTGGGGGTTACCACAACATGAGAAACTGTATTAAAGGGCCTCACTCAGCATTAGGAAGGTTGAGAAACACTGGGTTAAGTGTACTGATGTGTTTTTCTCTTTTAGTTCTGATGAAATTAAAAATGCCTCCACAAAAGTTTATTTATTTCCAAAAATTAGGTTGTTATGCTCTAATTTGTGGCCATATTGCTATGATTTACTGATAGTTTTTTTCTCCCTTATTTTGTGTGATTTTCCTGTATGCAAATGTAACGAGTATTTTATTTAATACAGTGACTCCAACATAAAGTATCAAATTGGGTTATTTTTGGCATAGTCATTGAGTCTAAGATAAAATTAAAGTATGGAAATTACTAGACATCATTTTGTTAGGACATCAAATGAAAACAGTCTAACCTTCCTTCTCCTGTAATCAGATTGGTGAATAATCCAACTATCATGATAGAGCCTTCATCCAGTAACTGATGGAACCAGATGCAGTGATCTATAACCAAGCACCGGGTAGAGCTCTGGGAATCCAGTCGAAGAGAAGTAGGAGAGACTATATGAACAAGGGAGGTCAAGATCATGATGAAGAAATCTACAGAGACAGCTGGACCAAGGTCATGGAAACTCATGAACTCTAGACCAACAGCTGTGGAGCCTCCATGGGGCTAAACTAGGCTGTTCATATGTTGGAGACAGTGATGAAGCTTGGACTATTTGAGGGGCTTCTGGTAGTTGGACCAGGATCTATCCCTGGTGCATGAGCTAGCTTGTTGGAGCCCGTTCCCTATGATTGGGTGCCATTCTCAGCCTTAATACAGGGGTGAGAGGCTTGGTCCTGCCCCATCTTAAATGTGTCAGACTTTGTTGATTCTCCATGGGAGCCCTTATCTGTTGGGAGGAGTGGATGTGGGATAGGCTAGGGTAGAGGAAATGGGGGTCAGAAGAAGAGGGAGAAGAACTGTGGCTGAAATGTAAAATAAAGAAAAAATAAATTAAATTAAAAAATAACCTTCAGTGATGTCTTTAGTGAATAATTCAGAAATGATTAGAATTGTAAGAAGTTTTGCATTGTAATAGGGTCTAATGGTTTAAAAATATTTATATCATTTTCCTCATCTAAAGTTGACCAACAATATATAATACCAAATTTACAGAAATTCGGAATCACAAGCTGAGTACAAATCGTGTATTGATAGAGCAGCATGGGTCCACTGTCAAGGTTAAATCTAGCTTGTTTCTCATTGCATCAGATAAAAGTTTTCTTTGCAGTCTTTTTTCCATTATAAAGTTGTTCATTCTTAAACAAATCTCTTATTTTACTTTTAAAAATAAGGCAATCCATGTATCGCCATATACCACAAGTTCTAGCTTTCAGTGGTTTCACAAATAGTAGGCTGTGTGTTTCTGTGCTAGAAGTCTCAGTATCATGACAATATTTTAATGTTGGAAATAATTGTCATCATTAAGACAACAGCCCAACTTTCAACATGTCCCCTAATAAAGCACAAAATCTAATAAGAGAAATAATGAAAAGTTATTTAGATTAAAGTAAATCTTCAGTGGATAAAACTCACTTAAGAATGCTATATAATATTTACATATTAAATCTCAAAATTTTAGCTATTTTGTTCTTACTGAATGAACTTTACTTTCCAATCTATGTAACTTGGGATTGCTTTGCCTTTAGCTAGTTGCTCGAATGAGAAGGCAGGGGGAAGTGTACAGGGAAGATGGGTATTGTAAGCAGAGGCTGTGCATTCATTTCCAACTGCTCAGACCCAAATAATCATACAGAAACTATATTAATTACAACACTGCTTGGCCTATTAGTTCAGGCATCTTATTAACTAACTCTTACATCTTAATTAATAGAAATTAACCCATTTCTATTAATCTATGTCTCACCATGAGGCTGTGGCTTACTGGTAAGGATGTGACATCTTTTTCCTTTGGCCACTACATGGCATCTCGCTGACTATACCTACTCTCTCTCTATATCTCTGTTCGGATTTCCTGCCTGGCTTTATCTGCCCTACCATAGGCCAAATCAGCTTCTTTATTAATAAATAGTAATAAAACAATTCATAGCATACAGGGGGAATCCCACATCATCTCTCCTTTTCTGACTAAATAAAAAGAAAGATTTTAACTTCAACATAGTAAAATTGCATATATCAAAATAGGTATCAAGCAAGACTTATACTTACAATAATAGACTATTTGTATCTGAAAAGTCTCATTTTAATTTATCTTTTATCATAACTAAGGATAACTATAACTATAGTTATCTGTCTTCAACTCCATCAAAAATTCCAGAAGGATATAAATAAACAAGAAGTACATTGTTAGAAACTTCCAAAACTCTAGAATTGACAGAAACATCTTGCTGCCTGGAGAGTCACTCAAAGTTCTTCTGTATCATTGGGGCATCCATCTTCAGCCTACAGACCTATAGTATCCAGCAGACTTTTTCATGAAGCAAGAAATTTAAAGATCTTTGGAGATGGAGGTGGAAAGAGAGAGGAGGAGAGGAGGAGACGGAGAAGACAGAAGAGGACAAGAAGCAGAGGTAGCAAGAGAAATGAGAGGATTTTAGGTTCTTATACTTCAGGCACTTTGTTCTGATGCTCTTTACTCCCACAACATGTCATATTTAAATGCTTTCATATCTTCGATAAACATTGTTTGTAAAATTTTTATTACAATTGTTTATTTATGTGTATGTTTCTGTGTGTATATGTATATACTATAATATAGTATAATATAATATACTATAATACCTGTGTGAAGGTCGAAGGACAACCTGAGAGAATAAAGTCTTTCCTTTCACTGTGTGGACCCCAAGAATCAAACGTGGGTTTTCAGGTATTGGCAGTAAATATCTTTACCCAGTAAGCCACATAACTGTTGCTATATAGGCACATAAAAATAGAATGATATGTAATCATTTATTGAAAATAGCTTCAGTTTTGTTTTGTTTTGCTGTTGTTGTTGAGCTTAACATATTAATCTATTTTGAGTATGTAATTTTATTTGTGAATGTTTAAACCAGTAATTTATATTTATTCAATGTACTTTAATAGTTGATAGAGAAATTGGTAAATGTCCAATTCAGCTCTAACAAGGAATGGCTTTGTTATTGTCATAAATCTAGTAAACCTTGTATTACTTATCTTAGAAGATTTAAATATCTATAACTGTTTGCCTTTAATATTCAGACATATATCCAGATTTTTTTGGTGAAAAAGAATGCACTTATGGGGCTAGAGAGATTGCTTAGTGGTTAAGGAAAAAAAGAAGTAACACAAAATTGAATGAGAAAAGATGGGAAGGTAGAGAATGGTAAGAGACAGAGTTAAGGTGAATTTTCACAAAATAAGTTGTATGAAATTCTCAAAGAATTAATAAAATATTACAAAAACAAGTGTTATCTGCTCTTACAGAAGATTTGAATTCAGTTCCCAGAACCCATATTTGGGCATCTCAAAACTACTTATAACTGCAGTACCAGGTGATTTGAAGCTATCATTTGGCCCCTAAAGGTATAAAAGTATCTGCACTCAGATATATACCCCACCATACACAATGTACTTTTCTTTCATAAAAATGTACTTTTAGGATATTGTCTAAATACACAGTTATAAATACACCATATATTTTGAGTTTGAGGTAAATCTTATGCTTTATTAAATTATTTCTAAAAGAATGAAGACATCCATATTGACCACCTTTTTCTAATGATCAAACTGACTTGCAAAGACATCTTTAAACAATTAATTTATCTCCATAAAATTACTTTTACCACCCAAATAAAATATGAGGCATTGACAGAGATAATAAGAGACAGAAGAGTGTAATACAAATTTGGAAAAGGATCAGACATGTAAAAATGTTATTCAAACAATTTGGTAGACTCTATGGGCTGGTGATCAAAGTAAATATCTTTCTTCCAAATCCAGTCAGCTGTATCAAACATTAATTTACTTCTCCCAAATAAGGTAGAATTATTTCATGCTTCATGTTCAGGATTCACAAAAGAAAAACATCAATTATCATCTAACTATCCATGACCAGCTCTGCTCCCATCACCAGTCTCTCAGGATTCCTGCTGTTCTCAATGGCTCTCACATACTTAACAGCCTTTTCCTCCCTAGGATCTAACTTTAAGGACTAGCTTCATTTTCTTATTGCTTGATGTGAATTTAAAAAATAACCGTAGTAAAACCATAATAACATATTACTTTTCTATAGATAAGGATATTTTGTCTTAGGTCCCCTTATTCTTAAATGTCATAATGAACCTCATAAATTCCACCAATATTTAAAATAACCTAACAGAAGATAAAGATACAAAAAGTCCAAATTCTACATTATATTAGTAATGTTCTCTTAAAGCCTAATTAGACTGACAGTCACTAAAATGTATATGTTACTTATAACTCAATATATAGTCTGATTCTGCCATGGTGATCACAGACTAACACTCTAAAACTATAAGCAAGTCCACGATTAAATGTTTTCTCTTGTAAGAGTTGCGTTCCTTGGTCATAGTGTCTCCTTACAACAATACAACAGCAACTAAGATTTATCCCTTAGTGAATTTTCTTCTATTTGGTAATTAAGCCATGCATGTCTGGTAGATCACTGTATCTACAAGTCAATGAGTGGAAGCAGAGTGGGATGCATTGATGGATGACTTTTGATTAGAAGTGTTTTCAACTGCAAACAGCCCCATAACTTTAATAAGCAACTTATATTTTTTTCTTGTTTTTGAAAGTTTTGTTCTAAATAGAGACTGATTTCAAAGATTGTTCAAAGTAAAATAGCAAACAAAAACTGACAAAGTTCCTACATTAGCTTCCTTGAAATCTTGCAAAATACTGGAAGTATTTACACTAATACCAAAAAATATTTAAAGCTGTGGAGCTGGGATTGAGCATTGTGGTCATCTATCCAAGCATGTTATTATAAAAAAGAAAACAGAATCAGAGAAAAATTCTTTTTTCACAACTTCTATCAATTAAATCAAATTAATTTCAGAGTTCTCTGAGGTTTTCCATAGTCTTTTGAAGGAAGGAGAGAGTTTTCAATTATTTGTGATTCACTGTTTCCCCACAAGAAGGGTATTTCTTTAACTGTTACAGTATGCAATTCTCTAATTATCATAATGAATTGCATCTATGTTTCTTATGCTGTTGCCTTTGGACTCTTGGGTGTCTTTGGGGTTAGTATCGGTAATTTGAGAATTATTGAATTACATATTAAAGGGCATTCATGAAAATCATTAACTTCCATTAGCAATATATAATTATCATTGTAGTCACTGTGGTAGACTCTTTTATTGGTGGTCTTTGATGAACTATGAATTGTATACTCATGTCTTTTTAACATATTCCAGATATTGATTTTGCACTGAACCATTGAACTTCCAGTAGCCAATAGATAACAATAAACATGAAGCAAACAACAAGTGAAAACTACTTGTATGTTGGGGTATTTTAGATGGAATTACTTCTCAGATCTTACATATGTAGTGCAGAATTTTGGACAGTCAAAGGTATGGCAGGAAAGACCTATGGTGAAGTATGCAGACATCAGACAAATGAAAGCCTTCAAGTCAGTTCCAACTGAGCCTTTTTATAACAGTTGATGCAGTATATGCATCAGTACAGTTGTAGTTTTAAGCTGCTAATTTCCAAAGTGAGTTATCAGATTCTGATGAACAAAGAGCTAAGAAACAAAGCAACAACAAAAATAATAAAACCCTGGGTAGAAGCATCAGAGGAAAGATGTACCTTGTAGAGGGTAGGGGGATGAGTAGAGGCTAGTATAGATAGATGGTAGAAATCAATAAGAGAATACATCAAACAAAAGAATCTGTGTGCTCCAAGACAGACTTGCTAAAGGCATACTTGTGGGGAATGAGAAAGAATGAAGAGGAATGAAGAAAACTTAGAATTTTTGAATAGTGTAAAAGAGGCTATGGTTATAATGGTTGAGAAGGGCTCAAGAATACCAAAGGCTAGGGCAATACCAAAGGCTTTCTTTTTCTATGTAAAAGAAAGATAAGAGGAGGATATGAATATCCAAGTGCAGGTCAATCAAAGATTCTACTCAAATTTAGCTTGTCTATGTCAGGATCTCTTACAATCAAACTCTCAGAGTGAATAAAAAAGAGGAGACTCTCAAGGCTTCAGGAGAAAAGAAATACAGACAAACAAGGGGTGCCTCAGTTTCTATGAAAGTCAAATTATCAACAGAAAACCTGCAGGTAAGACAAGAGTGATAGATTTTCACAATGATGGACCAAACAAAAATATCAACTGAGAATACTGTAGCCAGTAATATTGTATCTACTTTCAAAATAAGGTGAGATGAAGACTTTACCAAGCAAACAAGAGATGGCCAAATATAGCACCTTAACATTTTCTTCAAAATATGGTAAAGGAAGTTCTTTTATTTAGAAGAGAAATATATTAATGAGTAAAATAACCATTACTAGTGTATAAAGATTATTGGTAAGAGTAGTTACACAAATCAAGAATGCCCTAATAATTTAAGCATGGCAAGATACTATGTGCCTTTTATAAGAAGAGTAAAAAGAAAAATTGAAAAAATCATATTAATATGTTAAGTAATACAGATGGTAAACTATCAAAAAACTGACCACGTGGGAGAGGATGAAATATAACTACAGGCTTTGTTGAGTATATTTTCTCTGTTCTTTCTCTTGTGATCATTTCAAGGCTCCAATATTACTCAATAGCTCAGCGCAGTCAAAATATGCTTTATGCAGCCTTGTGGCAATAAAAGTTTGTATAAACAAGCAAAAGTAGTGTCAGGAGTTACTTCCAAAAGAATTTATGTAACCACTAAAGAAGACTGAAATAATGAAAGAAACTACAAGAAAAATTAAAAACTGGTTACACGGTGGTTTGTAGTAAGTCCTTGATGGTAAATAATTGCCCAGAATGTCAGCAGACTAAGTCATTAGGTTAATAGAAATGGAGTGAAGGGATAGGAAACAAAGCAAAGCCAGGCAGCTCTCAAACCCAACTATTTGTCGATGACAAGAAATTCACTTTACCTCTAAGCACACATAATTTGTCCATGAAGGAACGATAGGTGAAGCTAAGTGGAAACTAAACTCAAATGGAGTGGCCATATGTACCCAAGATAAAAGAGATGTTAAACCAAGAACATAACATAGGAAAAAGAAAGGTCATCGTACAATGAAAAGTAGACCTATTCAGTAACAAGAAATAGAACTTCAGGACACTCAAGTATGTATTATAAGTGTTGTTAATGTACATCAAGAAAGAGATAGACTCAAATATGAAAATAGTCGAGATTTTAAAATGCTACTTTCTGTAATGGGCATATCTACCAGTGATGTGGGATTCCCCTCTGTATGCTATGAATAAGTTTCATTACCATTATTTAATAAAGAAACTTCTTTGGTCTATGGCATGACAGAATATAAATAGGTGGGAAAACTAATTAAATGCAGGGAGAAAGAAGGTGGAGTAGGGCAGATGCCAGCCAGCTGCCAAGGAAACAAGACATGTGGGAAAAGAGGTAATGCCACACCCATGTGGCAATACATAGACTAATAGAAATGGGTTAATTTAAGATGTAAGAACTAGCCAGAAATGTGTCTGAGCTATTGGCCAAACAGTGTTGTAATTAATGCAGTTTCTGTGTTATTATTCAGGTCTGGGTGACCAGGAAATGAAAGTACAGCTTTTGTTTACAAAGCAGCAGAAAATTTATAAAGAAATTATAGAGATTTTTATATCACAGATGAACAAACAGATGGTTATAAGGCATCTCATCCAATAACTGCTAAGCATATTTTTTATCATAAACATGTAGAACATTTTCCAGAGATGATCAGATGACCATATGATAGGTCACAAAAGAAGGTTCATTTTTTTTTAAATTGAAATCATGCTGAGTTAATACCTTTTCTGACCAAACTGCAATAAAACTGGAAATGAATTTGAAGATAAGCAGTGGAAGCTGTGAAAACTGCATTGAAATCACACGATTTAATTCTGAACATTGAATGCCCCATACAATATAGCAAGAAATATAAAGCTTCTTGGAACAACAGGGTATGGTGCAACACACCTACAATTCTAGTATTGGGAGGACAAGGCAGGAGGATCACAGTACGAGGTCCCCTTGAATTGACTGGGAGTTCCAGGCCAGGCTGGTCATATGAAAGAATACTCTGAGAGCCCTCACACAGTAATGTATACCTATTTAATTCCTCGTGCCTATGGAGAACTTACTTTTGCTTAAATTGAGCTACTAGCAAACTAAATATATCTTCTAAATATGTTTTAAAAGTTACATTTATTTATTTATTGATGTGTGTGTGTGTGTGTGTGTGTGTGTGTGTATACTTGTGAAAGAGGGGGCTGGGGATCATGTTAGAGCCATAATTCTAGACCTGATACAAGCATTAAAATCATGAACTCGTAGCTGCAGGTATGGGCCCACACAAAATGGGTGCTGTTAGCAATTAGTCATTGAAAAGGAAGAGGTAAAGGGGACCCTACCTCCTACTGCTGAACTACATAGAGAGGGGAAATCACTATATCCTGGTGTGTGTCCACCAGTAAGTCCACCTGACTCCAATGGAAAAATCAATCCCAATATCATAAAAATGTCCCTGGTTAAACTCAGTGAGTCACAAAACAAAATGAATGGCCATGAGTTTAAGAAAAAAAAAACTTCAAAAAAAGGTTCAAGGGGTGAAAGTGCATAGTAAGCATTGTGTACATATATAAAACTGTTCAAGAACAAAATTAATGAAAGCAGAGGTAAAGGACTACAAGGAACTTGTTCGGGATGGTTGCCACTGTTCTGTTCTCAAGTGTTTCTGTGTAGCAGTGAACCTACTGAAGTCGGGGGATGTCTTCTCAAGATGGCTTCTAGTAGAAGAGATGATGCTATACAAAAAGAGACTGGAATTATCTAAGGCAAGTTGTTACATAGGCATTGCCACTCTGTGTATTATGGTCTGTTATAGGCAACCATTTTTATAAATTGCTGTATTTATTCTGGATTATTTCTAAATTTACCAGGTTCAGCCCTAAAGAAAGTATCTTTAAAGTGTGTTTTCTACTTTGTACTATAATCTTTCCTAATTAAGGAAACCAAATTCCCTAAATTAATGATTAAAAATTACTTAAAAGTGGGTGCTCACATTGGGTAACAAGTGACCGACAACAGAGGAGGGACTCACATATAACTCTGGAGGTAGGACAGTGGCAGTACATAGAGTATTCACAACAAGAGCAAGAGTCATGAGGCTCAGATCCCAACTCTTAGGGAAAAAGCCATGTACAGCACCAGACAAAACAGGTAGATGCAGGGATTGAACAGGCAGTCAGTCTCTCTGAAAAGGAGAGCTTCTGTGTTCAGTGAGAGGCCCTAACTCAAAAAAAAATTAGGTGGAAAGTCACCTGATATTAACCTCTAGTCTCCATGCTCACAGTTACTGGTGATCACACAAATATACACACAGACACAAACTAACATACACACACATACACACAACATAATACCTTCTGATTTTGAGAAAATTATCTTTAAGCAAATAAAACATTTAGTTATATATTCAAAGTTTATAAAAAAGAAAGAAAAAATCAACCAAACTAAAATTCTGTAATTTATAAAATTTATCTCCAAACATGAAGGATATTGAAGATATTCTCTGATATATAAAAGCTGATGGAATTTGTGGCCAGTACACCTACCTTGCAAGAACTCTAAAAAGAGAAAGACAAGATGATACATGTCAAAAAATAGAAAATATATAAAATATTTTTGATTATTCAAATACATTAATGATATCAATTAAACAAAACTGAAATTGTAGTGTCATTAAATAGCATTTCCTGCTTAATTTCTGAGTACATGTTTGGAGGCCATTTCTGGACAGAAGTATCATATCCTAGTGAGTATTAAGCTCATGAAGCTGATGACTACTTGGGTCATGGCAGGAGGTGGGAAGGACAATGGTCACCTCATAGAATCTGGTTAAGAGAGGAAATAAACCAAAGACCCAAACCAAAGCAAAACAAAATAACTACAGATATTAGTAAAATAATAAATCAATAATGAATACAATAAAATTTAAATACTTACTTTGTTGTTAATTCATCTTACCCAAGGCGATTTGTTTCAAAAGGCAGAAACAACAATAAACTACTTGTACATGCCCATGTATACGCAATACAACAATAATGTAATATTGTGAACAGTAATGTAAGTGAGCATCTATATGTATACGGATAAGTGAGTACGTGACAGAAATGTCCAATGGCAGGAATTGAGAGTGTTTTAGGGAAATACAACTTCAAGGAATTACAAGAAAATAGACTTGAGCAAAGTAGGTACACAGCTATTTGAGAATGACACAGAGAAATACATTCAAGTACAGTATTAATGTGAGTTAATGATTATAATAAAAATCAGACTATTTAAAGCTTACATGGCATTGTAATGCCCACAAGAAAGTATAATCTTGAGATGAAAGTGAATATGAATGAATTTTAAATGTATATTGTAAACTCACTGAAACTTAAAAAAACAACTGTTGAACAAGCAAGTATACGCAACATGTTACAGCCAACAGAAATGGGCTCATATGAAATGGCTATAAACTAGACAAGGCAAAAGAGAAAGAGAAAAAGAGAGAGAAAAGGATCAAGGACCAAGAAAAAGAAAAGGAAGAGGACTCTAGGGGCCAGTCATGCAGCTATACTGTAAGCCACGGATTCAAAGTAAAGGAAGATGTACAGAGATGAGAGAGATAAAAGCCCAGAGGCAAAAGCTAGATGGATGAATTTAAGTTAAGAAAAACTTGTTAGAAACAAGCCAAGCTAAGGCTGGGCACTTACAAGTATATGTATTTGGGAGCTGGGTGGTAGGCCCCCCAAAAGAGCCAAAGAGTAAATAGTAAAAGCAACCAGTTACACACACACACACACACACACACACACACACACACACACACACACACTAAATGAACAAACAAATAAATAATATATTAAAAAATAGAAGCTGGCATCCTCAGAGGAACTTTCTCCTGCAGCAAATGAGAACAAATAAAGAGACCCACAGTCACACATTATACAGTGAGTGAGAGACATCTAAATGGTATGTCTCTATCAAATCCCCCTCCCACCCGGAGTTCAGGGAACACGCCCACACCACCACAGCCGGAAGGGTTAGAGAAACAACAAGAGCCGGAGGGAAAGGAGGATACTAGGAGAACAAACTCTACGACCCATCATGACCAAAACTCATATGAATTCACAGAGACGGAAGCAGCATGTGTGGGGCAGACACAGGTTTGCACTAGGTCCTCTGTCTGGCTTCCAGTTCACTGTTTTTATGGGATTCCTCCTGAGTGTTCACTTGAGTGGGTCTCTGATTGCTGTGCCTTCTCTTGGCCTTGTTTCCTTCTGTTTTATTTCTGTCCAACTTATTTATGATTTTTCCTTATATTTTGTTATATCTAAAAATTAATGCAACGTATATGTAAATTGTAGGAAGGATTATGAACCAGTCATAATTGAAATTTTTATAATTGGTGTCTGTATGGTGGACTTTAGAAATACAAACTATAGGGAGGAAAAACTATAATCAGGATATTCTGTATGAGAAACACATCTATTTTCAATGATGGGAAAAAAGCTAGCTAAAAACGAAAAGAGAGAAATGAAGGAAAGAGAAAAAAGAAAGAAAGGAAGGAAGGAAAAAATAGAAAAGACAATCAGACAAACTAGGCATGCTTCTCAGTGATTAAAGTTCTTCAATGACTTCATTAGGATGAATAAACTCTAACACAAAGCATAAAAAAGACAAAAGAAAGAAGGAAGGAAGGAAGGCAGATGGAAGGAAGGAGGACAGCAGGAAGGAGAGACAGCTGAATGGCCTGCCTATAATATTCCCTCCCTAGTATGCACTGTTGTTACAATGGACAAGGTTATCCCCCTTTTAATCACATATTGACTCAGTGATAAAAATGAGCTGGGAGGCCTTTGAAAGATGTATTTAGTCATCATAGAACACTGACTTCTAACACTGCTCCCAGCTCTTGGTTCAGGAGCACACTCCCACACCCCCAGGGACATGGACTTAGCTATGCTTGGGGCCAGGCCTGGCCAGTGGAGTGGCAGATTCCATCTCATTCCAGAACAGGGGCTTATGTGCATCCCATTCTTCTCCATACTATTGGACAGGATCATCCTTACACCTAGACCACAGCCTGTTGCTGGGCAGCTAGGCTAAAGTCCTATAGCTGAGGGAGAGTATGTGTGCATCATCACAATGGGCACTACATGACAGATGACTTGTGAGGTACAACTACATGAGCAAATATGACCCCAGTTCAGTTGCTCACTGATATTGGCCAAGTGACCACCTTGGAGACAGTATGCGGAAGAGATGCCAAAAAAGCTTCCTAGACGTCTGGGCTCTCTACCCCGCCACCCCCGTCCTGCTCGTCCTCCCTCCTGTTGTTCAAGTTCTCTTCATTTTATGCCTATTCAACCTTCTGCCTATAGACAAGACACACAGATCAATTCCAATTCTGTTTTCCAGACTACCCATCTTCCTTCTATGAAGCATACAGTCATCTGCTCCACCTTGATGGCCTGCTCACCCACCTTTTCCTCTATTGCCAAAAGTCCCACTAAGTGTCCTGCACTAGTTTTTCACATTTCCTCTAATGTCAAGTCTCCCTCCACCCCTCCTAATAGCCCTACTGAATCATTCCGTATTCTCTCATGCCCACCAAGAGGGCAGCTGCTGTCTGCCAGACTGAATAAGACACATTTTGATGCCAGGAAGTGGATTTAGCAGGTAAGGGTACAAGTACAGATTTCCAGGACTGCAGGGTTCAAGCAGCCTGACCTGATAAGCACAGGAAAGGCAAGACGATGAAGCTGGCACTCACCACAGATCCTCTCAAAGTTGATTTCTCCACTGTCCTTTCTCTTATCAGGGCTGTCAATCGAGAGATACTCAAAGAATCTAGGAGAAACCTGTGACTTCAGGAGGCTACAGAGTCACCAGAAAGCCATGCTTTCACAAGATACCTTTTATAGAATTTTACACGATCATTGGATATCATTGTGTTCATAGTTTACAAGGAAATGCCCTAGGATATAAAGACTGTAAGTCAAGAAAGAGGTTAGGAATGAGATCAGAGCAATAACTGTAGTTTCTTCCTATCAACTGGGAGGCATTTGTAGATGCAAGGTAGATGTTAATAGCAAGCTGAGGGTGGGGCTAGGTGGATCGGTAGGATTCTGGGATTCTAAGTAGTTCTTTTGACTGTGGGAGAAGTGTTAAATAATTTCACGACTCTAAACACAACATAGATGTTATGAAATTTCCTCATGAGACTGAAGCGGTTAATCAGGGAGTACTTGCAATGTGCCAGTGATTATAAAAGGTGATGAAGGAGAAATTGATGAATGATATATACAGATACACTTACTTTGCATGTTTCTTGGGAAATAAATGTATTAAAAATTTAAAGAATATTTTTGCTATTACCTTGTATTCCACAATATATAAAGCAAAATCTTGTTGTAGCAATATAAAATTCCAGTGCTTTGACTGAAGATAAACCTAAGATAAGAACTAGAGTTTACAAATGAAATTATAATTGAAAATGGGAGGAGAGTAATAAAAAAAGCTTATTTAAATAAACTGTTCATACCAAAATGGCAGACAAGTTGTGGTAGGCAAAATGGGAGCACACTACAAGGGAAACAGCTAGCAAACTATAACAAATAAAAATACTAATCCAATTAATATGAAGAATATATTAAATGATAATAATTTAAGTTCATTGATTATATTCACAGAGTTGAAATTTACTGATCCAGTCTACATGTTGTGTATGAAGAACTTACTTTAAATAAAGACACACATGAATTAAAATGAAAGGCTGGTTCTATGTTCCTATTAAAATTCTGTCCTTGGTGAGCACATACTTCACCTTGCCAAAATTGATAGAACATTCTATTTTTATTTACCTATCATTCATCTAGGCGCATCAATGATAAGGACTTTGAGATTCATTTATTCATATTGGTGTGCTGACTTTTCATATTTCATTAATTCCTGCTTCAGAATTCCTCACCAAAGACACAATAATTTGTCTATACTGTCAGTCTCTGGCAACTAAGGAACACTGTATTTCAACCAAAGAGCTTATACTTAGACCCTGGGCCCATGTATTTGGCTGTCAAGTAGATCTGTGGAGAGTGCATGGACTTCATAATGGACATTCAGTTAAGGGAAGAGGTGAGGGCTGTGAGGTGCATGACACAGCAGGTCTGGTGCAGGCTGAGTCCCTCCAAGTACCAACTTTGGAGAGACTTCTACACAGATGACATGAACATGTCTGAGATTTTTTCCATATCAACCCGTCTGTTTCCCAGTGGTTTTACTCTCTCCTTGTCCAAACTACCTTCACTGTATTCCTTATCAATCTTCTAGCTATACAACAGTTTCTCAAGTGAATATAAGGTCGGTTTTCTTCCCTACCAATTTCCTTGCTCTGAAGCATTCTTCCTTGGACCCAATCTCAATGATTCATGCCCAACTCTTCCTCTTCTCTTTTAAACAACTTGTTAAATTACTTGCCATCTCTCATCTTTTTCCTCCTCCTTTGGTAACCACTCATCACATCTCTTATCCATTCATCCCTACTAAGAACCTGACACCCTTTGTGAGACTGAGAAAAAAGTCACCCCAAGAAGCCAACTTTTTGGTCTTTCATAATTGTCCTGTGCTATGCTTTCATATGTTGACTACATCAACATCAGAAACTCAGACTGATGATTACCCAATCAGCCTAGCACCCCTCCATTGCTTTATTAACATAGATACATCTGTCTATCATGAAAAGAAGCAGAGTTTTCAATGAAACCAGTACCCTAAGTATACAAGACCACACAGTACACAGTAGGCATTGTTTTTTGCGCACACTGAGATGGCATGTCTCTTGTTTCTAAAACCCATTCAGTGTGCAACTGAGAAACTTAAGGGAAAATATTACTGGCAAGAGACACTGGATTTCACAAAGATTGGAATCATAGCCCTTGGTAAATATGCTTCATTCACTTAGTAAACATTGGTAAGTAACACATATAAGTGAAACTTAGGAGGATGGGATAGAATCTAGATTGGCCTGGGTTTAAATATAGACTCAGTTTACTAGTTTACTTGGTTAAGTATTTGAAACATTTTATTATGCAGTTTCTTTCTCATAATATGGAGAGATGAGCAGAAGTGCCTCCTGGATTTACAAGATGTGAATGATGCTTGATTGGTGATATCTAAAACAGTTCTTGTCACAAAGAAAGGTCCAGATAATGTAGACTTTGAGAGGAAATAGTTATTTGTATGGTATGGGAGGATTAGGACTAAAGTTAGACAGTACAGAGATAAACAATTCCTAGAGTTAGTCTTGGCTGTAAAATAGTTCAAGGCATTCTATTTTACATTGTTTGCTAAGCAACAGTGGAAGGTGAGGAGAGTGGAAAAGAGAGATTCAGGTAACTAAATGGAAAATTGAGAAAAATATAGTGACACACAATTCCCTTTTTATAGAAAATAAAGACCTGGTATGTGTAGGTGGAAGTTCTGCAACTTTGACTTGTCAGCACATCTCGTATCAGTCTCAACACACACGGCAAGAAGCACAACCTTGGCTGGTCCAGCAACAGATGCAACTTAGATCCTTCTGAAAACTTCAGATGGAGGATTGCACCAGGCAACTTAAAAGCTGCTTTTGTATATTCCATACATACCTGTTCTTCATTATGAATTTGGAGATAGAGTCACCCGTTGGCATTGACATCACAAAAAGAAACAGTATACACTGAGAACACTGAATGGGATTATGGAGTCATGAGATATAATTAAGCTGGACTTTAGGAATGATGTGGTTGGTCAAGGATAGACTTGATTTGCTCCCACTGTCAATTACTCTGCCTGTGGGAAAACTTTGCCTTATTTAGACAGGATACTGCCAGTATCAGTATGGATAAGCAGAGGTTCACACAATGCGAAACTTGCTGCACATGTCACTTGTAACACTTGTTTAACATATATCCTTTACAATAACTGCGATGTACATTCTATAAGATATATTCATATATAGTACACTCATCATTGTTTATTGTAGCACTAGTTACAATAGACAATTTGCAGAATCAGTATAAATGTCCACTAACACATGAATGGATAAAGAAAGTGTAGTATATCCACAGTGAAGTTTGATTCAACCACAAAGTATTTTGTCATATACAGGAAAATGCAGAATTGGAGATCATCATTGCTAAGTGTATGTACAGTCATGCATATATGCACATATATGACCTGAAGTAGATAAGGAGCACAATTCAGAAAGGGTAATTGGAAACAAAAAATTATCAAATTACATAGTATACATGAACAAAAATGTCATTATAAAATTTACCAGCTCAACAACAAAAATGCATTCATAAAAGTTTTCTGATAAAAATAAGGCACTTGTTCAGTGTGTGATAATTTAAAGATGAATACTAGAAGAAATTGAAAGAACTAGTTACATGTTTTTATTTAATTCATTCTCCCTTTATGTATTTTTCATTTTGTTAAGAAAAGCATTTACAGGGTTGTAATAAAAATCAAGAAGAGAAGGAAAACAATATAGAGGAAGAGGGTAAAGAAGAGGTGTGGAGAAAGATAAGAGCAAGAAGGATTAAAGTATACAAGTCATAAGTTTCCTGTAAAGTGTTGACTTGTGGACACTGACCTAAAGATGGCAAGGAGCCAGGCCCATAGCTAAGGGGCAATATTCTAAGTAGAAGGAATTTTTTAAAAGATTCCTTTAGGTAGGAATTTGTTTGATGTGTTCTACAAACAGGTAAGAGGGTAAAATAATTGAAGAGTAGTCTTCAGTAGGGATGAGAACAGCCAGAGAGACAAAGCTGCATAATCCATCAACAGGACTGGCTCTCACTTTCATTTAATTTTCATCAGCCATATTGGAGGTATATTGTTTTAAAAATCACTCTGACAGGTATAAGACAAAATTTCAGAGTTATTTTGACTTTCATTTCTCTGATGGATAATGGAGCATGGTCAAGATAAAAAACACTGATGACAGCATAGGGAACTCTCCTGCATTGCTTGTGAAAGTGCAAACTTCTACAGCCACTTTGGAAATCAATATGGCAATTTCTCAGAAAATTAGGAAACAATCTACCTCAAGAATCAACAATACCACTGTTGTGTATATACCCAAAAGACACTCAATCATACCACAAGGACATGTGCTCAACTATGTTCATAGCAGCATTATTTGTAATATCTAGAACCTGGAAACAACCTAGATGCCCCTCAACTGAATAATGGATAAAGAAAATGTGGTACATTTACATGAGTGGAGTACTACACAATGGTAAAAAATAATGGCACCTTGAAATCTGCAGGCATATGGATGGATCTAGAAAAAAAACATATTGAGTGAGGTACCCAGATCCAGAATGACAAATATAATATATGTTCACTCATAAGTGGCTTTAAAATATAAAGCAAAGGAAAACCAGCTTATAGGCCACAACCCCAGAGAAACTAGACAACAAAGAGAGACATATATGGAACTACATAGGAAGGTGAAAAAGACATGATCTCCTGAGTAAATTGGGAGCAGGAGGATTGTGGAGAGGGTAAAAGGGGAGAGGGGAGGAAGGGAGGGGAGTGGAGAGAAATGTATAGCTCAATAAAAACAATAAAAAAAATAAAAATTACTCTAAGGTAAAATAAGGGTAAGAATTTAGTTGCCCAAAAGTTTACAGGATACTTAGACAGGGTCCTGGTGGGTTTTGAACTGAATGATATGATTTATGTTTGGTTTTGAAGTTACCCTTATGTCAGGATTATATTATATCACCTGAGTGATAACGAGAAGGCAGGAAACCATGGCGGCAGTCCAGGGAGAGAGCAAGGATGACTTGAGTGGCGGAAGCAAACTTGAGAAGCAGTTAGCGGGGGCTGCATCAATGGATCAGGTACAAAACAGGAGAAAATTGGAGATGAGTAAAGTTTGGATCTATGGCTGGGAGGGTTATCAAATGAGGGGAAGCAAGATAAGCAGGAGTGGGAACATTTTAGGGTTTATGAATTTGACATGTACATAGCTAAAGTTCCAAATGTTCAAGTCACAGCACTAGAGGTATGCCTTTGGGAAATGGAAGTTTTGAAGCTGTCAGTTCATAAATGATACTCAAAATGAAGGACCTTATGAACTCACTCAGCAATGGCTACTAAAGAGACAAGGAAGGGGGTGGAGAAAGCTGTGGAAAGTACAAGAAGGAAAGGGAGAATAAGGAAAAGAAAAAAGGAGAATACATGAAATTTTCAGTAAATCATAAGCGTAGTTGGGGAAAAACTGTGGTTAAAGAGCAGGTTCTGCATAAAATTCCCCGAGTTGGTTTAAGTTGCAAATACTTTGCCAAAGAGAATGGCACTTTCAGAATAAAATTTCAGAATTTTAAGGAAATTCTTAGAATCTATCAAAATTGGCTGCCATCCCAAAATATACAGACTTTGTGATCTTTCTATTATTTCATCAGATATTTATGATGTGTCTACTAAATGAAAAAAAAAGGAAAATGTGCTGAGGGAGTTTCCAGGCATACAGACACTGAAGCAGCCAGTCTATACACTGGCGAGAGAAATGAGATCTACCTAGACAGTCAGAAAACCGTCAGAGAGAGGCTGGACTCTCTTCATTAGACATGACTTAAGAGCAAGATTTTTATGGGTATAGACTTAAACAAAAACAGTACAGCAGGTTTTTTTTTTTTCT
The DNA here is from genome assembly GCA_004026605.1 of Ondatra zibethicus. Taxonomy (NCBI): domain Eukaryota; kingdom Metazoa; phylum Chordata; class Mammalia; order Rodentia; family Cricetidae; genus Ondatra; species Ondatra zibethicus. The sequence goes on from PVIU01005981.1 coordinate 30,674, forward strand.
TTTTCAGCGTTGAGATTCAAGCATTGGAGATGTTACATGGCTTCTATCCTAGCCTAACTGCCCTTATTTAGATGTTATCTATGGACAGAATGTTTGCTCTCAACAGCTTCTTAAGACACATACTTTGATTACTTTTAGCAGGAAGAAAGCAGAATCCAACCTCCCCCAGAATTCTGAGTAGAATGACATTTATTCTCACTGATCTCAAGTAGTTAGATGCCTATCTGAGAGCAATTAACATGGCTGGGGAGGGTGGGGTTATGAGGATTTAAATAGCTATGTGTAACTATGTGTCACGCCTATGAGCTAAAGGCAGTGCTAATATTGGCTCAAAAATATGACAGATTATTAAGAAAAGAGGGAAATTCTGTACAGGACTTATACATATATTTGTACACATATATGAATATATACTTATTCATGTATACAAATATATGAATATATACATGTATAGTTAATCAACACAATGAAAAAAAGTTGTCAGGAGAGGGAAACATTTGGATTTATCCCCAAGAAGTCATGAAAATAAAATATTAGAGGAAAAAGATGAGATTCTAGGTTAACATAAAATAATGGAGAGTGCTAAAAAGATGGTGTGTGTGTGTGGGGAATCTCTAGGCTAGTAAAAGCCTAGAATACAATTTATTAAGAGGAACAGCTTGGAATTTAAGGGTAAGATAATATACTATTTATAATGTAATCAGGAAACAATTAATGCAGCCTATGTTATATAATATTTATTGTTTATTTAGGCCTGGATTTTGAAACTTTCAGTTTTTGAGCTCTTAATATTCTTCCATTTCAACATTCTAGAAATACTGATGCTTGTCCCATGACTTCATAGTCACACAGATAGATAAACACAATAGGTTCCTGTTTATACAGTTTTCTCAGAAATAAAATTTTATATATATCCTTGTTCTTCATGTGAGGGTTTACTTCTAGGGCACCCCGCACCTTCCAGACACCAAAATCCTTCAGATAGTTTAAACATTTATGAAGCACCATATGTTTTAAGAATGACTGACAAACATCATTCTATATGTTTCCAAATTATTTCTGAATTAGTTATGATACCCAATAAAATACAAATTCTCTTAAATAATTACAAATTTTAAAGTGGGTTTATTTGGGTTTGTGGCAGTTGAGGTCATGGCTATGGAAGGGTAACTTTGTTTCAAAAGTTACTTTATGAGCTTATATGGAAGTTATAGAAGTTGTAGCCCAGATAGTCACATACCCAGTACCAAAGACCAAAGACTAGTCCTCCTCTCTATTCATGGACGGTCATCCTAGTGCACAGTTTCAGAAGAGAGGCACACAAGGATTGGTGAGAGAGGAAGGACACCTGTGCAGCCAGCCAGATTGATCTAATCAACCCTGGGGATTAATAGGGTAACTTGTCATGGGGGGAATCACTTTCATCAATAGCCCTACCCAGCTCTGATGCCTATAAATTACCACAATGAATAGCATAATAAGATATCAAAAGGTGAAGCAGTGGCATTTACCTCTTAGGTAACCAAACCAAGAGTTGTCTAATTAGAATTAAGGCCTGTTCAGTGGGAGGGGATTCAACCATGACATTGTACACTTAGCCAACTACTCATGTATGGTCATCCCATGGGACCTGAGAGTAGAATTTACTCTTGCCACTTTCCCAAACTAGAATAATCTCTAACTCAGTCCTTGCTACTCCTCCTTACACCCTCAGACGACTGTCACTCATGCTTATCAAACAGACATCTTTTTCTACAGACACAGAGAACATACCAGCAAGCCTCAACTGGTCCAAAGGCTGAGGACAGACCATGGAGGTACCCAGTCCAAATTGATATGTCTACTATACGAACCCTACCCCTAACACTTGGCGAAAATCACTGAAGAGGGGACAAGGAAAAAAAGGGGGGATAGGGATAAGAACCAGAGGACCAGAAAGCCTGCTGTGAGATCACATCTTCTATATAGGACTAGGAAGTTGAACTCACTAAACTTAACCATATTGTTGACTAAATAAGATCTGAACAGGACAAGACCAACTAACATGCCAGCATGGACCAAGGAAATCTGCCAGTGCAGGCGAAGAGGTGATTAATGACTGCTATGAGGAGGAAAACCAATCTCCCTCATGGATGAGTATCCCTATTTGATTATCTAATACCAAGTGGTCAGCTTTAAAAACATACAGGCAACACTAAATGGACTCAATAGACTATATTTATATATTTCTATGCATGTACATATTTAACAATACTAGAAAAAAGCACACATTTTCATGGATTACTAATGCTGTTAAAATGAGATCTAACCAACAATCTAAGATAAAACAACAATGTATATAAAACATTTTTTCTATCATAAATTTATGCAATCTCCTTGGGTATAACTGAACCTCCTGTAGAAGGGATGACAGATTTAGATTACTAAACTAATTAAGATTTAGGCTCAGCATGGGCATACTGCAAGCTTAACTCAATCATAGTGAGGATAAAGAGGCAATGGATACTGGAAAGACAGGTAATAAGATTATTATAATAAAAGAATGATACAGAATAGTGATGCTTTTGGTTTTCAGTGAGTTAAGGAAACAAGTAGCAAGGAAAAGTAAAAAACAAAGCAGCAAGGTAGCAGGTAGCAAGACATCAATTTGAACACTTAGAACATTGAGCAGAAGCAACTAGAGTAGCAACATTGGGACAGAAAGCAAAATTAACACCCTCAAATCAGGTGTTCATAATCTCCAGGGGAAATGAACAGGGAAGTGCTGTGCAACCCTCTCTCTAAATTCCTGATTGGAAGGTTTCCAGACAGAAAAGAGCATTGGATAGAACAGATCCTTGATGCTTTACAGGCATTTTTAAACCAGAGGAGTGCCAATCCTAACCCCTACTGGAAATGGATCACCATCTTGTTCTCAGAACGTTTTGAGGACCCTGAACAGTTTGCTGTTCACCCTTTTCAGTGTCAGAGAGGCAGGGACCAGCTTGTTTTGACCAGATTTTTTTAATTACTTTAACTTCCTCCTATCCCCATGAGATAACTTACAATTGTTTAATGTGCTTCCCAATTTAACTTGTTTTGAATGTTCAAATTTCTCCATATTCTTCACCAACTTGGTTTCTTTGGTTGAGGCTGTGGAAAGTAGCTTTGTGCTGCCTTTTATAAGTTTATATATATATATATATATATATATATGTATATACATATATAAGGTTTTTTTCTTTCTTATTTTTTTAACTTATACAAGCCAAGTCCAACATTGTTGTGTCACTGGTTAATGATGGTTTTACTTGAGTTTTTTATTCTTCCTTAATACCAGAAACTTCAACAGAAACGTATAAAAGAAAATGAGTTGCCAAGGGCACAAACTCTGTTACCAGCAGTATTTATATCCCGTTATGGCAATGAGTAGTTAGGTTCCGTGTGCTGCTTCTCTTAGCATTTAACAATGAGAAAATTTGTGTTTCTGGCTTGAATTGTGATGTCATTAATCCACAGTCACAATATTCAGAACATCACTCCAGTGAGACACAGGCATTTTCCATGCAAGTGGGAAGGAAGTCTCTAAACCCTGTGCTTGTTGACCATGCTATTAACCGGACCAGCTGTTTATTGCCACACAATCAGTTCATTTGTTATAAACAAGTTTATAGTCTCAAACAATCACATCTCGGATCAAAAAATCGTTCACAGAAGTAATAATTTTCATGATTAAGTATAAATAAAATATTATTTGTGGGCATAAACCAAACTGAGGATGTGAAGATGTAGCAAACATTTTAAAATGATGAAAGATTAAACGCCATAATCTAAAAAATCCACACTCAGTCACATGACCATAAACTTATTGTATACTTTTCAATCAAATATTGTCACCCTTCCATGTTAACCTGTTCGTTGATTTTGCCATTGTTTCATTCCTGTATATTCAACAGTGCAGGATATAGTATTTTTACAGCCGTCTTCTTGGCAATATTTATTATTGGTATAGCCCCGGTGGCCTCTCAGGTGTTAAAGCTGTACCTCTACTGGTGAAGATATCCCACATGTAAGACACAGAACTCAGATGCTTTGAGCTGGGTATGACTTGTAATCCTCCATGGCTCCAGAAAATAGTGCAAGCTCTCCAGGGAAGGAAGCAACTGGACAGCCCTGCCCATTTCTGTAATGCCTAAGAACTATGACAGTTGCCAGCATGGTAAGATGTGCATAAAGGTACCATAAGTGGCACTCACACAACTGGGCAACTGATAGTTCTCTAAAGGGACCTAAGGCCCATTCAACATTAGGGAAATCATGTGTGGTACTGAAAACTCAGCCAGCTTCCCAGGGCTAGTGAGGTCATGAACATTAGAATAGAATTTATTACTGCCACTCTGCTAGACCAGCAAAATTCCTTACTACATTCTAAATCTCTTACACCCACAGATAAGTTTAACTCTCATCCCTCCTCACGGAAGCATCTCTTTACAGCAAATGGAAAAACATAGCTGAATACACTCCAGAGACTAACCGTTGTGGGGAGTCCAGCCCCAAGGGATTAATCTACATAAAACTCCTGCACCTGTAGCTCAGGAAATATGGAAGAGGGGGTGGAAAGAATTTATCTTTTTTAAAAGTGATATGAATGTCTAATATAAAGCTTTGTATGTTTTAAAGAATCAAAATACCAACGGTTCAAAGCTTTTGTCAGGTTATTCTTGCACAACTCCAATTATAATATGCAAATAAGCACAATATGCAAATTAAAAGATTTTTAGGCATAAAGGAATATATCTAAATACAAGCAGACAGACTAGATTCCCAAAGGTTAAAGAGATATTTTTGTCAGTTTTCCAAATGTGACATAGTGTTCTGTCTGCTAGCTCATGAAAGTGGCTGAAAGTCAAGTCATGAAAACTCCAAACTATTTCTTCTTCCAGGACACTGCCCCTGAATGAGAAAGCATGATTAAAGTTCTATGTATTTCACACACTACAACAAATGCATCTGCTGGTCTAATCCTTCAAACTGGAGTTCACAAACCATTTTACTGCAACAATTAGAAAGTAAAAGTAGAAAAGCAATGAAAGGTGTTAGCCCATCATTCAAAACCCACATTAAAAAGATGAAGATCTGACTTCTCGATTCCCTTGTAAAAAATAAAAGCAAAGTTGTTTGTCAATACTGCAATAAGTGAACAATCAAACAAAATTAATGTCTAAATGCTACTGTTAGCGTTATTTTAAAATAATAAAATCCCATACCTTAGGGACTGGGGAGATGGTTTAAGACCCTAAGAGAACTGGCTGTTTTTCCAGAGTACCTGGGTTCAATTCCAGAACTGGCATCATGCCTCACAATCAATTCTAACTCAGTACCAGGAGATTCAATGCCTTCTCTGGCTCCCACAAAACTACATGCTTAGACATACATATGTACAGATGTACATGTGGACAAAACATACACGCATTTAAAAATAAGCAAATCAAGTTTTTATTAATTTTTATTGAGCTCTGCATTTTTCTCTGCTCCCCTCCCTGCTTCAATTTTTAATACATCCTATGCTTTGATGTGAATGCAAAGACAAATGCAAAACTGCCCCAAACCAAGGCATCACTCACACAATGCTGTGTCTAATGTCTTTAACACAGTCCATGGGTTAAAAATCTACATGTTCTCTCTCTCTCTCTCTCTCTCTCTCTTTCTCTCTCTGTGTGTGTGTGTGTGTGTGTGTGTGTTCCTCTGCCTATTTCACATAATGTAAGTTGGAATACAGCTTCACATAAGGCAAAAAGATATTTCTAACTGTCTTGGGGGATCATATAACCTGTCAAGAAGCAACTATGTCCACTGTTAACACTTCTAACATATAACATCTCTGCAATAAATGCCTAGGGATTACATAATTATAAATAGATCTAATAGCTGCTTCAAAGAGGATTATTCTTGTCCTCAATTATATAGAGTCTCACACTTCAAAAGTTTATACATTGTTTTAGTCCAAGAATGATAAATGTTCTCTGGTAATTAAAAATAACAATTAATAAAAAATATGTCTCCATGACTGAAACATTAAGAAATAAAGTAAGTCATTGTTTTGTTTGTGTTTCTCTAGATCCTCCTAAGTCGTTAGTTTCTCATTATGCTCTTGTAGTTGTTTTATCTTTGATCTATCTTTAAACTCATTAATTGTCACAGTCTCAATGTCGTTTTTGGTTTTCTTTTAGATTTATTTATTTTATGCTATGTGTATGGTTATTTTGCCTGCATGTGCCTGGTACTTAGTAGCTACAGAGGTCAGAAGGCATCAGATCACTGGGAACCAGAGTTACAGAATGTTTTAAGTCACCATATACATACAGCATCAAACCTGACTTCTCTGAATGAGCCATACATGCTCTTAACCACTGAGCAGTTTTTCCAACCTCAAGACTGAGTTTTCTACCCCTTGTATTGAACTAGTTTTCAGAAATCATAAGATCCTAGAAAATTACTATACCTGTGCCTGCTTTGATAAAAAGTGTGATGATTACTTTCCAGAAACACAGGGTTTTTTTTTTTGCCACTTTGAAATAATGCATTGTGTCTGAAAATCTGCAAGTTTAAATTTAAAATTAAATGAGGGAGTGACCTCAGATATACAAATGTCATATATGGTTATCCTAATGTTTCAGCAAAAATGATAACGCACACAGAAAATAGAAAATTGTGAAATTCTTAACAGCAACTGTGTGAGTGAGGCTTTATTGTCATGCAAAATTATCTTAAATGTTCAGATTTATTTTGAGTTGGCAATGGGATCATTTAAAATCATGGAATATGCAAGTTCTGAGTGAGTCCAGATGCTTAATTTCCCATGATTATTTATAAATCACTTTTGTTCAATAAGTAAAATTACCTTCTCTGCTAAATTTGAATTACCAGACACTTCCAAAATATTTCTGAAGCTAACAACTGTTTTCTCATTTGAAATTTGGCTTATATTCAAAAAGTTCTTCAACAGTTGCCGCAGTGTCTCCGAGTTTTCATCAAGTTTGTTTTAGTGATTTGTTTTCCAACTATAGCAGAACAAATTTAGAGCAGACAGTATCTCTGCAAATAATTCACAAATGTGGAGTGCCTGAATAATGTTGCTGTGCACAACTGGTCCCCAACCCTAGCACAGGAAACAGTTAAATGACAAAGTAACAAACAGCTGCACCCAACACTGACACATGATATGTGGAAGGATTGACCCCAGAGCCACTGCATTGATGAAAGGCCCAAGAGATATTGAAGATGTTCTCTTTTTGGAAGGTCTAAACCAGTGGCCACACTTAGAGGGCTATCGGAATCCCCATCAGTGGGACAGCATTGAAATATCAAGCTTTCTGGGCTCTCTGCTGAGCAATTTTGTTCAGGAGAGCTTGAAACAAGAAATCTGTATTCTTTATGAAATTCCTTAGTTCAAAGTTTCTCCAAGTACCTGCTTAGGCACAATTGAAAAAATGTATAATTATCTAAAATACCAGTTGTATTTGATACGTTTATTTTAGTGATCTTGACTATAGTGATACATCTAGAATTAATGTTTATCTTTATAACATAAACTATCAGGATATTATTATACAGAAACACCTGAATTCAGGGCATGTGATGGGTCAGAAACCTGTCTGTCCCAAGGGTAAGTAAATGATAAGTAGCAGTTATAAACTAGGACAGGAATATAACTTATTTGGGGGTTTACATTTTTCTTCTGAAAATATGTATCAGTGGTCTTTATATACCTTTCCTTCTCTGGTATCCTCCCTCACAAAATGATTTTCAGCCCTAAACCAGTTTAACAGTTCATTCTGAAGAAAGGAAGAATCCAGTTCTTACCCACTCCCCCCAAAACCTTATGGATAAATACTACATAATCCAGGAACAGGAGAGCCAAAGTTGAAAAGTGTGGAAGGAAGATTTCAGATCTCAGAGACGTGTACAGTGGTAACTTTGAGCTTACAACCTTGAGCTTAAGTAGCTGAATGCAACCCTGGCAGTGACACAAATGTGACCTGGCACTATTTAATTTCTTATTACTTTGTTTTCCGCATCTCATTATGAGTATCGATTGCTATGTGCATTAAAGGGAAATTTATGGAAATTAGGGAATTGGCTCATAATCCTGATAGCTAAGAAAGCCATCTCTCAAGTGAACTCTATGTGTGGGAAGACATTTTGAATTTTTAATCTATGACTTCCTAAACATGAACTGACCAAAGAAAACAATAGTTATACTAAGGTAGATGGGTAAAAGACCATGAGGTCTTAACCCTACACAAAGAACTACAGTCAACTCAGAAATGCTGAGGGTGGGAGAAATAATCTTTCCCAGAGAAGAGGACACCAATTGGTTATTCAATACCAAGTAGTCAGTTCTGAAAACATTCATATAAATAACATCATAAAGAATGAGCATGTAATATTTTTAAATATATATTTATATTTATATATATATATAAAAATATATATACATACATATATACACATGCATATGTAACAATTTAAAAGCACCATAAGTTTGAAAAATATCAAGAAGAGGTATATGGGAGGGTTTAAAAGGGAAAAGAAAAGGATATATTCTCAAAATAAATAATAAACACCAAAACCCTCATATCTCCTGATTCCTTAGCATCCTCATATGTATCATATGGTTCAGATGACCAGTTATAGTAGTGTCAAAAGGCTGCTTGTCGCAAGTTCCCTTGGCCCTACACACCAACTATGACCTAGTGTCATTCAAATGTATGACAGAAACTCCCTTTAACCTTTGCCAGCAAACTCTATCTTGATGCCCAATAAGGGTACTTGATTATGGGTCCTTAGTCTCTCACACACCTGCTGGAATCCCTGAGCATGGCTCCGATGAGGATCCCTTGCACAGCAGAGAGTTGCTCCTCTCCTTAAAATTTTGATTTCACACACCTCTCCATCATAATTTTCACAGGCAGATTGTAACAATTCTTGAAGATCCCATAAGAGAGACTTTAATTATTCACTGTAATAACCTCAGATAACGCATTCATACTTAACAATGGAGAGTAGAATTTAGGTAGCAAACCATTAAATCTAGGTAGCAACTGCAAAAGTTAAAAACACTCCTCCAAAGACCTATATTTGAATTTATTATGGAAACTATATAAAGAAAATGGACATTTTGAACTTTGAGAATCAATGTGTAACTGCATGGTATCACTAAGTATGAACAGCAGTGGTTCTTGGAATAAAAAAGCAAAAAGAGAGGCTATTGAAATGATGCCACATCTAGGCTCACCTCTATGGGATGCAGACTTTGCTCCTTGGGGTGAGTTGAAGCCCCCATGATGCTTTCTGATATAGAGGGCATGCTGCTTTTGAGTGACCTGATGATGAAGGGCTTACATTATTTCTGAGAATCATGAATTGGGGCTCTGAGCAGATGAGCTGCCAATGAAAGGTTTTAACTAGGGCAGTGATGCTCAACCTTGATTTCTTGCAGCTAAGCTGGAGGAAAATTTGGAAATGGTTGTTATGAATTATGTTTAAGCAGGTAGTCTGGAGCCTTTGCCCCATTCAGATGTCTTGTGCAGCCTACTACATGTCACACTAATGTTCTGTGCTCCCATTTGCTCATCTCTGCAATGGCATTGCTAATGGGATGTTTGTGAGACCAATAAAGCATTTAGAACATGGCTTAATGTGTCACGTGTACATTGTAATGATGAAAACTTCTTGTCACCATCAACACTGTTTCGTTACATCAGATTGCAAAGCATAACTCCTAGGACAATGTATTTCTTCAAAGAACCAGCCACATGGGACATAAGAATATTTTATTTTACTGTGAAGGAGTCTCCTAGTATTACTCATGCTGGTCTTGAACTTGTAAGATTCTTGCATTAAATTCTTGAAGGTTAAGGTTACAGGCATGCACCACTATGCCTCACAGGATGTGATTTTTTTATCTTTAAAGATTTTATTATACATACATATGGGGAAGGTGGGGAGATATGTTAACATTGGTGTTTTGAACTTGTAAGACCAGGTTCAGACTCTTAAAGACTAAGATTCTAGGCATTTACCACTATGCTTAACAGAATATATTTGATAGAATATATTTTAAAATATTTTATTCTCTCTCTCTCTCTCCCTCTCTTTTCTTCCCTCCCTCTCTGTGGTGTGGTGTGAACATGAGTGCAGGCACCTACAGAGGCCAGATGTATCATTTTCCCCTAGACTTTTCAGTTATAGGTAGTAATGAACACTCATTGTGGGTACTGGGAATAGAACATTAGTCCTGTGCAATAACAGTATATACTATTAGATCCTCAGCTATCTCTTTGGTCTAGGGATATATTTTAAATACATGTTAATAATATATACCGTAGAAGTAGAGCTATTTATTTGGACAAGTTCATATTTTACTAGTGAGGCATTCAGTGATATGTGATATATTCAATATAGTGATATATTCAATGATATAAAATCTAACCATAAAGACTAATATTAGGTTACCATATGGTAGCAACATTTAGAAAGTTTCTTAGGATCAAATGAGCTTTTATTCAAAACAAAGTCACTGAAACAATGTGTAGACTCCTGACAAAGAGATGAGCAGAGAAAAGTTTGAGTCACTTAAGTATAATTACCACAGCATATGGAACTCAATCTCTATCCTTGTAAAAATAATCTAATACAAGAATAGGTTAGACAAATCTTGGCTCATTATAATAACAGATGCATAATCCAGGAATCCACAATCTGTCTGTACATTCATTCTTTTTTAGCATCCTGCATTTAACACACTATTGCTGAAACACATTGAGCCTTGACAGATTTGAAACACTTCGGACATAGGCACACCCATTCTTCAGATAGCAGTACTGGGGCATCTTGACCATCATACTGACATACTATCACAAATATATTAAAGTCATTTATTTCCAATGACTGTATATCTCAAACTAAAATTCAGGAATAGGATCATTATGATACACTCTTGAGAGATCTGAATCTAGTCAGACACATAAAAAACATATCTCTAGCTTTTACTGTCTTCCAGACTCAGGCCAAATTGGAAGTAGATACTTCTTACATGAAGTATTTCTTTTAAATACTTCAGTATGCTGCTCACTGTTGTTGTTTCTCTCTCTCTCTCTCTCTCTCTCTCTCTCTCTCTCTCTCTCTCTTAGGGTGTGTGTGTGTTTGAGAGAGAGAGATAAAGAGAGAGAAAGAGAGACAGAGAGAGAGGAGAGAGATGGGGAAGGGAGGAGAGACTGGGGGAGGGAGAGGAGAGGAGAGGAGAAGAAGAGAAGAAAAGTAGAGAGAGAGATAGAGAGGAGAGATTGGGGGAGAGGGAGGAAGAGGAAAGGAGAAGGGAGGAGTGAAGAAGAGAAGAGAGGGAGAGAGATTTTTTTTTGCGTCAAAAAAATAAAAAACAAAACCTGGAGCCAAGCATGGTAGATGCATACCTGTAATCTCAGCATGTACAATAATGAGGTACCATGGTTGAGTTCCAGGCCAGCTTGGACTGTGTAGTGAGTTTGAGTGCAGTCTAAGTTGCAGTGTGAGAGCCTATTTTTTTAATTAATGAAGCACACCTACAAAACAAATGAAGAAACTAATTATTGGTGCAAAGCTCAGTGCTCAACACAGGAAGGCCATTTGCTTGCCAGTTGAATGAAAGAATACATGTTTAAGCACAGCAATCACCAAGCTTCTTCACAGGGAAATATCAAAATGGAAAGAAGTATCCAAAGTCAAGCATTACCACATGAATTGTTTCAAAACCTTAGTAATTCTTGGCTCTACCTATTCACTTAAAGATGCGTCTGCCTCCTTCCTGTTCAACTAATCACCATTTTCTGATAACACTTATGAACTATATTCCACTTTTAAGTCTTGCTTGGATGTGTTAGATTTGCTATGATAACTAATTCTGACTCTAGCCCTCCCTCTAGGCTGAATTCAAATATAGCCCCAATATTCAGAGGAGGAAATCAAAACTTTGGGTCACTGCACAATGTATCTTACAGAAGAACTGTGGTTTAAGCTACTGTCTTAAATTAAAATTATTTTCCATACTCTTCATTGTAATGTTGGGCTAGAAGACTACAAATTATATTTCTGGATTTCTTCTTTTACATATCAAAACATAGATGCAGAGCCATTGTCTCTTATGTGCATTGATTGACTTTTCTTGGCATTGTTTTTGGAATTTTCCTTGTGTGTATCCAATTTGAATTTAAATGAAGGACGTATTTACAAACTATACAGATTTCCCTCTTCTATCTTGTATATGATTAAGATTAATTATCCCCGTGGTGTTTGAACTCTTGACATTGTTTCTATTTCAGGAAGTACCACTTTGCATCAGTATTGTCATGTCAAAAATGAGTTCTTAATATGGAATATAAAAACGCATTCCATGAATATGAATACTGCAGTAGAATAGAGCCTCTATGTTGTAGACATTAGTTTTGGGCAATCTAAATCCATTTCTCTTAAATTAATTGACATTTCAACTTCAAATAGGATTTAGGATTTTTTAAACCATTTAATGTTAGTGAAATTGTTTAGGAACGAAGGACTTACCTCTCAGACACTAAGGGATTATATCACTTGTCCTGGTTTCATCTCTTGTTGTTGAAGTAAAACATCCTGATGAAAGCAATATTGGGTGGAAAAGGCTTATTTTAGCTCCCAATTCTGATACAGTTCATCATAGGAAGGAAGTCCTGCAGGTAGCAGGAACTTAACTGGCTACTCACCTCGCTGATTAAAGCAGAGAGAGAATGCACGTTGTGGGCATGCCTGTGCTCAGCTCTCTCTCTCCACTCTTGCACAGTCGAATGACAGTTTATAAACTGGTGTTACCCTTCCCACCTGAGTTAACCCAACTAAGGAAATTCCTTACAGGCATGTTCGCAGGCTGATCCAAAACAGACAGTTCTCCATGCAGAATTACTTCCCAGGTCATCATACATTGCGTCCAGTTGATAATAACCAGCCATCCCAAGAGAGTTGAAGTAAGTTCATCTCATGCCTTTGTATGCGTGCAAGTGGTGGCTCACAGAGAACATTACTACTGATGATCATATTCTTCCATTAAATATTAAACTAAATTGCTCTTTTCCTGTGGGACTATTTCCTTAATTTCAAAGCACATGTGTCTTCTCTGATTCAGCTTTGTTGAGAGAATTAATTAGACATTGCTTCACTATTCCTTAAACAGCAGTTATAAGTAATGGTTTCCTTAAATTAATTTGCAAATTTTGGACAAAAGAAATAAATTTACAGTCTCTCTTGATGAAAAATTAAGCAGAAAAACAAAACATTACTGGAATTTTTCAAAAGCTAATATGACTGTGGAGTTTTATGAATGATTTCTCCAGTTTTCTCTTTCCACTTATTGCTATAGTATGAGAAATCACTTATCATTTCAAATATTGTTTTCTTTGGAAAGGAAAGAATAATTTCATAACATTCTTAAGGGTGTTATTAATGTTCCTTTTCCTGGCTTTATATGCTGTGAAATAAATTAAATTTAGCTGTTTAAGGTTTTAGTTGTAATTGTTTTTTATTGCTATTGTCTAATATTGCCTAAATGCATCTTTGACTTCTGCCAATTGTGGAAAGTAAATAGCAATGGGTTTTCTGTAGCATTCTCTTCCTAAATCACTTCATATGAAAAAGTAGCACAAATCTTGTCTTTATAGTAACAAATAGCAAATTGGCTTAACTCTCCTGCTAATATCACACTTATAGGAATGTACACACATATGTTCACACATAATCTCAGTGTGAAATGAGAAACATTTGTCAACTGAGACAAAACTCTTAGCCATATATACTCAAATACACTAGAGAAAATAAATTTCTGTAAAATATAGGCACCTTTTCTTTGGACATTCATTAGTCTGAGATAGGAATGATCATTATTTTCTCCAATCTAGAAATAACACAATAAATCAAGATATGTTTAAAATTATTTTGCACTACTAAATCTCCACAATCAAGTTTTCATAAAAGCCATCACATCTGAGGCCAAAATTTGTTTTGTTATTTTTTTTGTAGCTCATTTTAGATAGTTTTAATCAAATAAATTCTATCAAGATCATTCATGAGACATTAGACTTGGAACTGTCAGAACAACTGCAAGTATTTTTAAAAGGGGAATTTTCTTTTTAAGTGACTGAAAGTAAATAGTTCAATCCATGCATGGGGTTATAGATGGTGTGAATCCTGCCACAATACAATACAAAAAATAATATCTAATTAAGGCATATTTTCAGATTTATTTGGGTTGAACCAAACTTTTTACAATCAGTAAAGTCAAACACACTTTTGTGTGAAGTTTTATAGTTAGAAGATTTAAATGGGTTCCTTTCTCTCCTGATTTTTCTCACCCCCATATGTATGCTGATTTTAGACATGATGGGAAATAAAAACCAAGCTTTGCTAAGCTGATTTCTTTCCACCCTGTCAAGAATCTACTTCAATTCTTTTGCATTTTTATCCTTGCAAGTATGCCTTTCCAATCAGCTATAGGTGATAGTTTTTCTTATACCAAAACCCGATCAGATGCTGCAAGGTCATAGAGGAAAATATATGCATAAGATGGTACTGCAAAAGCAATATCCTGGGTATTCACCACTACAGAAGGGGAAATAGTCCAGTCTGCAGGGTGATGATTACCTTGAAAGTACTAAGATTACAAGGATTAAGACTGATTTCCCGAGCCCAACACAAAATGCCGGTTGTGGTGCTGTGTTCTTGTAATCTGAGTGTCACAGATGAAGAACTAGGCCGATCCCTGTGACTCACTGGTCAGTCAGCTTAGCCTACATGGAAAGTTGTAGGACAGTGAGAACGCTCCTGTAGCAAGAGGAAGGCAGATGGTGACTGGGGAGAACACCCAAGACTGTCCTCTGAACTACAAACACATACACAAACATACATTTACATATCAATGTATGCACAAATACATGGAAGTTATTTAATGATTAAGTGTTAATCACATCTGTCATTGTTTGGCAGAACTATTGCCTCGCTTCTGCACCAGCTTCCTTACCACCAGGCAACAACAAATACCCAGCTAGAATGTTAGGATATTCAGCTTATTTAATCGACTGGTTTAGTATTGAAACACGTTTCAAACAGTTAAGTCTGTTTTGAATAGAGTGTCTGCAAACGAGGCCACAAAAATGTGTGAGTTCATGTCTGAATCAAATATTTAGCTTAGTTTTGTTTGCTTATGCTTCACAGAGGACATGAGACTAGAAATCACATTTAAGTGGATGATTCATATCTTAGTTCATAATGTTGTAACCTTTCCCAGGGCCAATTTAAGTTTCATTTCATAAAGACATAAACACGAGTCTTCTGTTAAGGCAGAATTTCTACTTTTTCTCAAGATGATTTTCACTTTGGGGTAAAGATTTCAGTGTAGAGATGCTTTACACAGATTTCTTATCCTTAAAGGAATGTTAAGTAGTTAGGACAGCATATATGAAGACTTCACACAAAGATATTCTCACTTGCATGCACACAGACACATAGCATCTTCAGGTTCCAAGAATCAGCAGAGCAGATAAAGGAGAAAGGGCAACATCTTCAGAACAACTGAACATTATCATCTTATTGGTTTCATGGTTACAGTTTAAGAAAAAGCCTATATGAGTAATAAGTCTTTGGAGGCCACCCAAGGTGGATTAAGTGGGACCTTTGTTACATTATACCCTCAACAGCTGTAATCATTGTCTTTTTCAAGAGAATTTTGTCAGTAGATCTAATATAGACTCCTTAAGCTGTATGTCAGGCTCTAGAAGGCAACATTTGATTTCAGTTACCTTAAATGTGTTTTTTATAACACATGCAACTCAAATAAACATTTAAATCACCATTCCTTTCATATATATAAAATATATAATATATATTTATAATTAACATATATAAGAATATATAATTATACAATACGTAGTGTATTTATACTTAGATATATATAGTGAATATCAGTATCGTTGCACTATCTGAAATAACACTATTAGTATTCTGTTAGAATCAGGTTCTTCTAATACAACTTTATATACCTCTGTAAAAGAATTTTAGATTAATTATGTCTACTATTTAAAAAAATCTCTTTTTAAAACACATAGTTAAAATTTTCTCTTTCATTTGTTTGTTGAGAATTTCCCAAAGAAAGGACATAGCTGTCACATAACTTCTGTAGCTATCTTCATGAAACATTACCAAGACTAAGTCAGTTAAAAATTCTGCCATGGTCGGTAGTGGGCCTTCAGAGTCCCCCGACCAGCTGAAGAACTATTGGCAGTTAATGGCTGATATTGGAAGCGTCTTAGTGTTTTATTACTGTGAAGAGACACCATGACCATGGCAACTCTTATAAAGAAAAACATTTCGTTGGGAGACTTTTGATGACTGTTTCTATTTCTTTAGCAGTTTTCGATCTATTTAATTTGCTTATCTGGTCTTGATTTAATTTTGGTAAGTGTTATCTATTCAGAAAGTTGTCTATTTCCTTTAAGCTTTCAATATCTTGTGGAGTACAGGTTTTTGAAATATGACCTAATGATTATCTTGATTTCCTACAAATCTGTTGTTATGTTCCCCTTTTCATTTTTGTTTTTGTTAATTTTGATATTCTCTCTCTGCCTCCTGGTTAGTTTAGACTAAGGTATGTCTATTTTGTTGATTTTTCTCAAAGAACTAACTCTGTATTTTATTGGTTCTACGTATCTTTTTTTTTGTTTCTATTTTGTTGATTCAGCTCTCAATATGATTATTTCCTTTTGTCTAGTCCTCCTGGGTGAGTCTGCTTCTTTTTGTTCTAGAGTTCTCAAATGTTCTGTTAACTCACTAGTGTGGGATTTTTCCAGCTTCTTTATGTAGGCATTTAGTACTATAAACATTTAATTGGGCTGGTTTATGTTTCAGAGTTTTAGCCCATTATCATCATTGTGGGACATGGTGTCCAGGCAGACATGGTACTGGAGAAGGAGCTGAGAATTCTACATCTTGGTTCACAGGCAGCATAAGGAGACTGTGTGCTACACTGGGCATAGTTTGAACATGTAAGTTCTTAAAGCCTGCCTCCACAGTGACATATTTCCTCCAACAAAGCCACATATACTCCACCAGTGCCATATTTCCTAATAGTGCCACTCCCTATGGCATGTGGATAACCCATACCCATATGGGTATGGTCAGAATTTATTAGACTCAGTGGGTTATGTATAGAAAAAGAATAGAGGAAAGTAAAGGAAGTAAAAGGAAGATGTGCCGCAAGCAGCTAGGAGGGGTTGCCGGGGGTGTTTAGGTTGAATATGATCAAGGTATTTTATACATGGATTAAGATGCGTTTTTACATAATCTAAAAATATATCCTGAGAATTTAATGTAAGTTTCCCCTAAACATTAGGAAAATAACCATTGTGGAGACAGAAATTCTAAAATCATGTCAGTTTTTAAGCTACATTCAGAATGATTTAAGAGTGTGTGCCAGATCTCCTGAGTAAATTGGGGGCATGGGGACCTTGGGAGAGGGTTGAAGGGGAGGGGAGAGGCAAAGAGGGGAGCAGAGAAAAAATGTAGAGCTCAATAAAAATCAATAAAAAAGAGTGTGTACCAGTGTAATGTTTTATAAATTTTATTTTATTATTTAATTTTATATTTTTGAGACGGGGTATCTCTGTGTATCCTTGACTGCCCTGAAACTTGCTCTGCAGACCAGGTTGGACTCAAACTCAGAGAGCTGCCTGCCTCTGCCTCCTGAGTGCTGGTATTAAAGGTGTGCGCCACCACTGCCAGGCTTGTTTTACAAACTTTATGAGTTTTAGTTTAGCTCTCAGCTCTTCTTCACCTTGTGGTTTCAGGCAAGTCTATACATCTCTCTGAAATTTAGCATCCTCAGCTCAAAGTAGTGAGAATAATTTATAACTCAAAAATTATGATAATTAAAAAAATACACATTTAAGATTTTTTTAAATCTATAAATTCTCATGCAGTTGTGAGAGGCTGTTTATTAAATAAAGGGGCTGGAGAAATGGAAGTTTAAATGATCATGATACATTTCCTTAATGATGGCAGAAATACTTTCGTGAAAATCACCATTCTATCCCCTCTAGCAATTAAGCAGACACTATTTCGAATATAGTATGCCAGAAAGAAAGAAATCAGGCCCATGATGTCTGGATATAAGCCCTGCTCTAAAACTGTATACAATTTCGAAGGGCTAATACTATAAAACACTCAAGGGATACAAAGTACAGCATTTGTGACAACTGGGCAGATAAATATGGTTGTTTCTAGATTTGTTTCTTGTTTTAAGCCCTCAGTGCTTTGACATTTAAAAGAATTGTTTACAAATCTGCATACCCATCATTCATAGGCTCTAGTATAGTTGTAAAGTATATTGGAAGGTATTATTTTCTGCCACTTGTATTTTAAACAAAAATTATATATAACAATGAACAATAAAAATTACTTTATTCCATTTGTTTTTTCCCAAATGAATTAATTATTCTTGTAATTACTGTTGCAATTAATAGTTGTTATAAAGTGTCAGAAGTACGCAGTCATTGTTAGAACCATTTTGCATTATCCATAGAAACTGAACGGACAGAACATGAAGGTATTTATTTATTCCAAGGCATATTGAGTCCCTCAAACATGGAGACCAAGGCATAAAAGCTCTAAAGATGGCAACCTGTAGAGAATCAGTAGACCACTGTCATATTTCTAGTTTCAGTCCAAGGACCTGAGAAACAGGAGCATCAGTAATAAATATCAGAGCATCAGTAATAAATATCTCTTCCTAAGACCACATCCAAAGGCACAAAAAGACCAACACTAAGATTCACTGAGAGAAAAGAATTCTTTCTTACTCAGCCTGTGTTCTGGTCAGGTATTTAAATAATTTGATATAATGTTCATTGACACTATGGAGGAGGCATAGTAAATTTCTCTTACCATCCCTGCCTCAGAACAATCACTCAATTGTCAATAAAGACCAGTTGATAAGTTGGGTCCTTTCTGTGTTCTATTACAAAGAAATTCACAGCCAAGCCTTTCATTCTATCATGTAGGGTCACCACTGAGTCATGTAAAACTTCTGAGTCACACCTTATCCTCTATCTCTCTCCACCTAGAAAACATGTATAACGTGGAATGGATGAGTTTCAAAGGCCCATTTGGCACTGCTTCCTCCTCCTAATTTTTGTGTATGCAGAGATAGCTCATTCTTCCAGTCCCCAATGTTCTCATGGATTCTCACCAAGGGACAGCCCTTCACACAAAATATGTACTTTTTGAAGTGTTTAAAAAGCAACTTTCACACTTCACTCTTTCACATGGAGCCTCAGCAATCCTGCCTCTCCAAACCTGACAGCATAGAAAATGAGGGACATGGATGCGGTGTTGCAGTGGTAGTCTGGAATTTCCTAACACTCCTTTCTTTAGTTCTGCCCATAGCTTCAGCATCAGCACACTCAACAGAATCAAGACAAATGGCATAAGAGTGAGTCTAACTATCCTGGATCTAAACAGATCTCATGTCAGGAAGTGAGAATCAGGGGCCTGCATTTTGGATGTAGATGTGTTTCTTTTTTAAGCCCTCATATCATTGCCATTTAAAAGAATTATTTACAATCTACACATTATTCATTCATAGATGTTAGTGCCTTTTATACCTATATTGAATAAATAGATATATAACTCCGTGCTAGTTAGTTATTGTCAACATATCACAAACTAGAATCATTTGAGCAGAGAGAATCTTTATTGAGAAGATCTCTCTGTCAAATTGGCCCTCAGAAAAGTCCATGGGACATTTTCTTGATTTTTGATTGATATGAGAAGATCCAATCCACTGAGGGCAGTGATACCCCAAGCAGGTACTCCTGGCTTGTATAATACCTGACTGAGCCATTGAGGAGAAGTTTGTAAGCAGTGTTTCTCCATGGCCTCTGTATCATTCTTACCTTGTTTCCTACCTGAGTGCATACCCTGACTTCCTCTCATGATAGAGACAGGGATGTCAATATTAACATGATATTTTTGGGACAAACACGAAAGGAAAGTTTATGGCTTAATGGTGGTGTGTTTATTGGTCAAATTGGCAAGTGGCTACTTTTTTTAAGATATAAGGTAAAATAAATCTTTTGCCTCACCAAGTTTCCTTTGATCATGATCTTTATCACAGCGATAGGAAGTAAAATAAAATAGAAGTTGGTATCAGAGAATGAACTATTTCTGTGGAAGACTGGAGTTTGTTGTTTTTAGAAGATGTGGTAGTGTTTGAAACTTTGGGCTGTAAAAGTCACTAATGCTTAAAGTCTAATGGGGTGTTCTATGGGAACAACAAGAATAACAAGAATGCTGAGATAAATATAAATGAGGTCTGGATTTGAAGAGCCAGTCTCTCAAACACATCATTGGGCCATTCATGTGATATTTCTTATTAAGAATCTGTGTTTCTGGTCAGTTGGGACTAGAGACTCATCTGTGATTAACAAGAGAAGAGCAATACTAAGGGGAAATATTCTGTGAAGTATTTCTTGGTCTTAGCACACAGAAATTGTGGTTCAGAGTTTGAGGAAAGGCTACATATCAGGCTGATAGCTGAACTTTGTAAATTGTTCACGTGTCCGACAAGGTACCGGTCTGAAGGCATGAAGGGGTCATATGGAGAAACTGAGTCTTGGCACATATGGCAACGCTGGAGTCCCTGATAGGATAGATAGGCATTGGTATGGGTTCAGCCTCAGTGTCAGGGGAAACGTCAAGACTGAAGGGACATGGCGATGGGCTGAGGCTTGGCGATATATGGCAGGGTGGAGTCCCTAAGTGAGGGCAAGAGAGGCCACCCATGAAGGTGCAACCACAGTTATGTTACTTACCCCAGCACACTGAAGACACCTGAACATGGGGCTGACTACCAAAGACAGCAGCAGATGTGAACTGGAGCCAGGCTGAACAGACAAGTTTCATGTGTTGAGGATGACAGACCCAGCAAAGCGTGTCTGCCTGAGTCTTTCGCATCTCAAAAGATTGTGAGTGATTCCCAGACACTGGACATAACACTATTAGCACTGTTGGTTTTTCATTCATGTTGTTTTTGTTGTTGTTGTTTTGGTTTTGCTTTGGTTTAATTGTAACTGTTCCCTTGTTCTGTCTTGGCATAGGAAAATGTGTAACTTACTTATTTTGGACTTTACACGAGTTCACCACCAACAAGCTTTGGATATTTAAGGAGAACTGAGACTTTTAAAGTGTTGGGATTTTTAAAAGACCATGCGATTTTTAAAGTTACTTCCTTGCTCATCTTCTCCCACCTTCTGCTCTTCAACTGGACCTTGGGAGCTCAGTCCATTGCTCTGATGTGAATGTGGGTCTCTGTCTCTATCTCCATCCATTGGACGAAATTTCTATGGTGATGATCAAGATATTCATCAATGTGACTATGGGACAAGGCTAGTTCAGGCACCCTCTCTTCTGCTGCCCAAGTACCTAGCTGGGGACATCCCCGTTTTCTAGATTATTATTGATATGGGCAAGTATAAGCCTATTCTGCCTAGTACCTCATTTGAGTGCTGGGATGTCTGAGAAGTAAGCTGAGCCACAGAAAACAAACCAGTAAGTAGCATTTCTCTGTGGGCCCTGCTTCAGCCCCTGCTTTCAGATCCCTGCCTGAGCTCCTGATTGACTTTCCTCAATGATGCACTGTGATCAGAGAGTTTCAGATGAGTAAATAGTTCAGTTCTCAGCTTCAAGTTGCTTTTGGTCACTGTTTATATCACTGCAATAGAAAGCAAATCAGGACAAATGACAAAGGGATTCAATGACACAATTAAAGGTTTTTCAGTAAGTACATTCAACTTTTTCTCTTTAATAAATTCTACTTTGATAAGCTCATCTCTCATTTCTATCCCTTTAATAAAAAATAAAAACAAAAAATATTTTATTCAAATTTTTATGAAATTTATAATGTCTGGAACTATGAATCATGTTTCCATAAATATTGCCTTCTTTTCTTCTGTGGAACACAGGAACATATATGCAGTATTTCCTGTCACCTGGAAGCAAGAGGCAAACTCTGTTAATACCGTGGAAGTATTCAGAAAACAATGAAATGATTGTTGATAAATGGAAATCTTTTTCTTAGCCCACTCAGAACAAAGTGGGCCAAAAGGGAAAAAAAAAAGCTCTTTTGAGATTATCAATAACAGTTATTGAAGACAGAAATTTCTACTACTAAGATTTATTTTTTTGAAATATTCAGTTATTATCCAAATTACCAGCCATAGAAAGTTCAGATGAATAAAAGTGGGCCAGAAATATTTTAAGGTAGAGCCAAGTCAGTGAGAATCTACTTTCTCTAATCAAAGACAGAGTTCGAGTGGATGGGCTTCACTTAGTCTTGGCCTGAATATCGCAGGTAAAAGGAAGGGTCTATGAGGCTCTGAGAGGAAAAAAAAAAGAAAACAAAAAGAAGAAAGACAAAGAGGTATAGTTTAATGGTTCCTAGCCAATTTCCTGCAGGCCTATCTTCTGCAAAATTCTGTGGGAATCAGCTCCTCTCAGTATTTGAGGCAATCAATCCAAATGCAAGCTGAGATGGCAGCTCAGACCGCAAGTCCAGAGAGGCTCAGTCAGAGTCTCAAATCTCATTCCCCTGATCATTGAAGTGGAAGAGCTCCAGTCAATAGATGCCGAGGCAGTAGAAAAAGGATGGCATATCTGGCATATCTTACTGCTTTTAGGACACTGGGCTTGGCCCCAAGGCCTTGAGTGTGGCTGGAGAAAAGCCAGCACTTTTTCAATTAAGTTGTTTAAAAACTACAGAGTCTAAGGGTCAGGATTTTGGTATCAGTTTCTGGTTGCAAGTTCTTCTAGATCTCTGACCCAAGTCTCAATGGGTAACTGGGTAACTGTAGCCCCAGTAAATATTACCAGTAGAGCTGTTCTTGCCATATAGCCATTGTCTTTTTATGCCAAATACAGGCATATTTATTTTATTAATGGTAGAAATATAAATTAGTACAAATATGACAATGCCAATAATTTAGCACTATCCATGAAAGTCATAATAGATATTTTAATTCAGAATTTGCCTTCTAAAAGTTTGCCTTACAAATTCATTTGTACTTATACACAAAAGTAATTGTAGCAAGTATTTATTACAGCACTTTTCTTATTCCAACAAACTATAAACCTAAGTTCCTGACAAGAAGATGTGGTTAAATATGTATGCACATGCGTGAATAAAATTATTTGAAGCTGTTAAACAAAATATGAAAGTTTTTAGACTAAAATAAAAATAGCCAACATATATTCCTCATTGTATCTTTGACAGGAAATCAACTGCACACATTTTTAGGATATTTTACAACATATTAATCTATTTTAAAATAGTAAATTCTTGACAATTAAAGGTATTAAGAATGTGTCCCTAAAATAAAAATATTTATTAAATAAGTGGCCACAAATATTCAGTATCCTTTATGATTCTGACACTTTTCCATGTTGATGTTAAAGTTGTTTTAGGTGATTATGCAGGAAAAAAAATTAATAAAGTGCAGAAATACTCAGTTTAGAAAAGAGGACTTGTTGATTTATAGACTGATACATAAAGCTTTTAAGATTATATTTCAGTGCTTGTCATAATCAGGGTACTCTCAGAGCTTTACAGTTTGCATGTATGGTTATTGGATGAACCTGATGCTCAGAAATACACCTATTCTTGGGGTCTTGGTGCTCTAGTGTTCCAGGATGCAGATAAAACATCAGATGGCTTGTCAGGCTGCCTGGCACCAATGACATTTTGGGACTCAAATCTTTGCTGAAGAAAAAGAGTGAATCAACATAATTTTCTTTGGTCCAAGATTTGAAAACCCAAAATGGCATATTACACAATGAATATATCCTGGATATATTAAAAAAGTACAAAACTAAACACATGAGGATGTGATGAAAATATTCTAAGACTTTAATAAAGATTAAAAAAAAACCAGAGTGGAAGGATAACTGACTCTGTAAGCAAGCCAGTGGGTTTGCTGTCATTGCTTCATTTTTGGTTTGTTTTCAGACCAATGCTAATAGAAAGTCTGCTTTTTCTGAGGCACAGAATAGATGGAAGGCCCAGCTACAGGGGAATATAACTGGGAGGTGGCTTGCATCGCAGCTCCCTCATGCGTGTGTCCATCAACTTGTTTGGGGATGTCTTTGCAGATATGATGAAATGAAAATCTTGGAATGAGATCATCTAGTTTAACCAGGTGCACTAGAAGCTCTGTGGACTGTGTCCTAGTAAGAAACAAAGGTCAAGACAGAGTGACACACAAAGATGTGGTGATGGGGATGAAGGGGCATCATTTGTTCAGACAAACCTCTGAGCTTAATAATGACAAATGTTTCTGCCATTGAAGAAAGGCCAGAATCAATGTCTGTGGCAAATTCTTCACCAGAACCTCCATAAAGAGCCAAAATAGTAAACACTCTAGTTTCAGGATTCTTCACTTCAGGACTATTAAAAAACAAAAAATGATATCTCTTATTTTGAGTCATTCAGTTTGTAGTGAATTGTTATTGCAAACATAGGAAGCTAAAATACAAATGACAAAGCTTCATTTTAGCAAGGGCTCATAAGGCAAAGCAAAGAGGCATGCTGTAGCATGAGGGCCAGGCTGCTAGTTGGGGCCTCCATCCCGCCTGGTTCCCACAGCTGGCAAGCCCCAAAGAAAAATCATACAGAGGTCTCTAGAAGATTATAAACTGATTGGCCCATTAGCTCAGGCTTCTTATTAGCTCTTGTAGCGTACATAGCCCATTATTCTTATCAGTGTTAGCCACATGGCTCAGTATCTTTCTCAGCGTTGCAGGTCACATCCTGCTTCTTCAGTGGTCTGGACAGGAATGCCAAGAGAGCTTCCTGCTTCCCAGAATTCTCCTATTCTCCTTGCTCCGCCTCTACTTCCTGTCTGCTTGACCCACCTATACATCCTGGCTAATGGCCAATCAGCGTTTATTTAAATCATGATTGACAGAATATGGACAATTCTCCCGCACCAGCATGCAGATTTTTAAATTTAAATTTTTAATTCAAAATTACACACACACACACACACACACACACACACACACACACACACACACACACACACCATAATCTAAGTCTGCTTAGTCTGTACAATACAACCACCAACTGACAAACCAGCATAATCCCTAACTACATTTTAAATACTTGCAATAGAAAGTTTGCTGAGAGACTGTATTTCTTAGAAATGTCAGAAGCACACCCTCAAAGTCTCACCAACAGCACTGCCTAAGTATGAACTGAACAAAGACAACAATAATAGACATGCCAGTGTGCGTGGGGGAAAGCTCATGAGTTCTCAACCCTACCTAAAGGAGTATAGGCAACTAAGGGATCTTGAGAGTAGGCTACAGTCTTGTCCAGGCAAGAGCTCTCCAACTGGTTAGCTAACGCCCAAAGTACAAACACATAGCATGCAGCTTTTAAGATGGTTCCTAATCAGTTTTAAATTTTGGTTGTATGATGATGAGATGTGTCTGAGTATTCTTAGGTTTTAGTTTCATATTTTAATTATTTTATTCTCAGGGCTTATCATGGTTTTTGTTTATAAATGCCCAACAGGCATTTGCTATTGAATAATTAATTGCTTTGTACCATGGGATGGGAGAGTTGGAAGGTGACAGTTAGAAAAGAGTGACACAAAGACCATTAAAATCATTAGACAGGGAAAGTAAAATAAAATGGAACACATATGAATGAATAACAAAATCCATTTCCATCTTGGGCTGACCGGTGAGGCAATTGTAATAAATAGGAGCTTTTTTAAAAACAAGAGAAGTGGAAAATGGCCTTTCCCAAGAACAAGGAAAACCCAGCAAACATCAAGGAAGCCTGCCATGATGCAGTGAGGCCAGGAAGGGACAAGCTAGCCCAGCCCTCCCTCCTGCCACGGTTTGAAGCAGTAATAATGTCTGCCCCACACTGAGATCAGTATCTCCTGAAAGAGAAAATAGAAATACCCATAAGGGGGTGGGGAGAGAGAAGAGGGAGTACAGGGAAGGGAAAACGGGACAGAGAAAGGATGTAACCATGTAGTTACTTACAAAGTTGTACTGGAAGTCCCCCATAAAATGCTGTAGAGTAGTTCCTTGGTTTGAGAATAATTTATTTCAGAACGCTCTAAAAGTACTAAGCTCTACTAAGTTTTAGATTACTTGCACTACTCAATGAAATATAAATGCTAGATAAATAATGTCGAAGCCTTGCTGATTAAGAAATGAGCAGAAGAGAGCCTGTACATATTTAGTGTAGATGCAACCATAGAAATAAATACACTGTACAAAAATGAGACACAGGAGAATGTGAGGGTTGAAGAGAAACGGGGGATGTATGAAATGTTAGGAGGCTGTTGACTAGTGTGCTTATAGACATTCTTTTTTAAATTTTTTAAATTGATTTTATTGAGCTATACATGTTTCTCTGCTCTCCTCTCTTCCTTTCCCCTCCTCTTCAACCATCTACCATGGTCCTGATGCTCCCAATTTACTCAGGAGATCTTGTCTTTTTCTACTGCCCATGTAGATGAGATCCATGTATGCCTCTATTAGGGTCCCCATTGTTGTCTAGGTTCTCTGGGATTGTTATTGTTTGTGAGCTGATTTTCTTTGCTTAATGTTTAAAAACCACTTATGAGTGAGTAGATATTCTTTTATGTGATTTGATGTATTGTTTGGCATATGTCAAATTCAAGTTTCACATTCTGGAAATTTCAGGAATAGAAATTTTAATGAATATTTGTGATATGCAATGATCAGATTTATGTCTGTAAAGGGCAGTTCGACTACCAACATATATGGTGTTTTTTCTCATATATGCATTATTAAAACAAGTGTCATTTAAATAGCCAGAATTAGAACTTATTCTCTCAATGCCACAAATTCAACAAACTTATTTGTGCTCCCATTGGCTTGAATTACAGCTTCACTCTTAGTATATAACAAGGAACTAGTAACATAAGCATTACATTTTAATTCTGTTTTTTATTTATATGAGTATAAGCTTCATAGAACAGTTTTGCAGATGAAAAGTGAACATCAATGTGAAACATTTAGATGTTCATTTGTGTTCCGGTCTCTACAAATTCAATAGATGTTGGCTGTTATGGAAATGTACTATAAAGGAATAAGGGTCCACTTAAAAATTTTGTCTCTAAACAAATAGGCCAGATATTTGTATAGTTGGTGATCTTTTTAGGAATGCATCAAACTGTTAAAAAATAAAATATAGAATGTTCTTCTACATGAGACAGTGGAGTTTTAAAAAGAATTCTCTCTTATTTCTCTGTCTTACAGCAGGTAAGCTGCCTCTGACACTTTGTATGAAGCATCTTAAAATTTAGGCTGTGAGCTCTAAAAGCCTGCCTAAATACGAACTCAGCTTCTCCATGTCCTTCATGGTATGTCCTGGTTTCTCCCAACTGGTCTATTGCAACTTGTATCTTCTCAAGAAACAGCTATCTATCCCTGTGCCTCCCATCTCCAGAACCTTCCTTTCTCCTCTGAGTCAGTCTGATCTTCATTTAAATGCACTTAATAAATTATTTAAATACATTTAAATAAATTAAATGCATTTTAATGTCATAGACAAAACCATGAAAGGTCAATAACTACAACAATGAATGTAATTCTCCCACAAATCATGATGCTCTACACACTTAACCTTCCCTCCACTGCCCATTTCTCCAGAGTTGATTTTGTAATCAATAGCCCAAGTTTTCTTTTAATTTCAGTTTCCTTTCCATTTAAGTCGTCTCAATACAGCTACTATTGTCTGCTAGGTTAGTGAATTCACTAGATGACTCCAATCCATCAAGGAAGATTTGTTTTGTCTTCATCTCATGTAACCTCTCAAAAGTCTTTGACACACATGTATAGGTTTAGTTTCTAGTACCATTTATGGTGGTTCTCACCTGCTGGTAATTTCAATTCTGGGGGATTTGAAACACTGTTCTGACCTCCAAGGGACAAAGTACTCATATACATAAAATGAAGGACAAGTTTTTCAAAAAAAGTATATATTGCAGTAGTTTACTTTCTTTTGATGTGTCATCTGAACACATGTAAACTTTATTGACTGTGTAACATTATTGTACATTTACCACTGAACTTAGCAATGTGGACAAACAAATTCCCTTCTAAACATCTTGTGCTAACTAAAAGGATGAAGGCCAAATGGTATGAATAAATATATCATTGAACTGTATTTCTAAAAGCTGTTCTCATAACTAACAAAGGCAACTTTGCAAGAGACATAAGCTGCTTAAAGCTACTGGTTTGCATGATTACAAATTTGTAGAAGTATGACTAAATAAAATTTATTCATCCCTATAATCATGGCTCATAGCCATTTTATAAATCACCTACATGTGGACTAAGAAGTCAATTCCTATATGGTATTCAAGTACTATACAAAACAGCAAGGTAAGCGTCCAAACAACCTTTTCTGTCAGAACACAATCTCTGCAGAGATGCCATCTCTCTCTCTCTCTCTCATATATATGTTTATATACATACATATATACATACATGTGTGTTTGTGTGTATAACACTAGTGTGCTGAATTAGCTTTCTGATACTTAGACCTTGTATTTACTTTTAGGGATCATGAAAAGGCCTCTAGAGCCTATACCACTTGTGACAGTCACCAAAAACAAAAGGAATGCTACCTGACTCATAACAGCACAACAGCGATAGCTGTGTGAAGAAGAGTTGACTGTGGTCTGACAGAAACCAGTTGATCAAAAGAAAAGTTCCCACAGCTGGTACTGCATGACAAATTAGTCCCAGGGTGGTGATTCACACATGGCCCTGCAGATTTACAGCTTGTGGTAGCTGCTACAGCCTTTGACTTTGCCCATGTTCTTGTGCCTTGCCCTTCCTTTATTTTATTGCATTAGTTGCATAGTCTCCTGGAAATAATTATTAAAGGAAGGTTTAGTGTCTTCTTTTAGAAGTTGAGGGAAAAGTTTTCATAGAACTGAATTAATTTAGATTCAATTCAGAATGAACAGAATAGGATGTACAAATGAAAAGGTATCAGCTATGTTGGTGATAAAATCAGATGAGAGAAAGTGACTTCAGTGTACAGTTCAAAGCACCTTCCCAAGATGAACTGTCATCAGCTAAGCACTGAGAAGGGAAAATCCACATTTAAATGCACTTTTACCATGTTTCATGAACTGAACACTAATCTAGACATACACCCATATCTTTACTTTTTTTTTTTTTTTTAAGAAAGTGTACAATGAAGAAGGCAAAAAGCTAACACCTTTGTGATCAGGAACTGCACAAAGAACAGAGGATTCAAGCCTTTAGCCTGGAGATTACAACCTCATAGCACATATAAAGACACCACTTTCCAACACATTACAATTTTATTGTGTCCACCAGTAATGCTTGCAGGCAAGTTTTGCTTAGAAAAACTAATATGTGCTTATTTCTCTCATGTAGGTCAGTTTTTTGTGAAATTGCAGTAAGGCAGCAATTTAATGTTTTTATATATAGATATATACAAATTTATATATATACATATATTTATACATATACACATATATGCATATGTGTATATACGTATGTGTGTAGTACATGTTTATATACACATAGATATATGTGTTGTAAGGAGGCCACTTGTTCATCTACTGGCTGCCCAGACTCCCAAATTAATCCCACAGAAACCATACTATTTAAATCACTGCTTGGCCCATTAGCTCTAGCTTCTTATTTGCTAACTCTTACATCTTAATTTAACCCATCTCCATTAATTAGTGCATCACCACAAGGTCATGGCCTATCAGGAAAGTTTCAGCACATCTGACTCTGGTGACTCCATGGCTTCTCCCTAACTCCCCCTTCCTTCTCCCAGCATTCAGTTTAGTTTTCCTCACCTAGCTAAGTTTTGCCCTGCTATAGGTCCAAAGCAGTCCTTTATTAACCAATGGTATTCACAGCATACAGAGGGGCATCCCACATCATGTATGTATATGTATGTTTGTATAAAAGAAGAAGCATTCATCTAAGAGTCTTTGGGCTTCATGCTGTGTTAAACCTTAGGAAACTGCTTGTTTCTCTAATACTCTGTGGTTCAAGGAGCTGTTGGACTTTGATTTGGTTTATCTTTAAGATGAGATATGTATATATGTGTATATGTATAAATATATGTATATATAAATTTGTATATATCTATATATAAAAACATTAAATTGCTGCCTTACTGCAATGCTTGTCCTGAAAGAAAACAACAGCAGTTATGACTTCTCCTAGATTTCTTGAAGTCCAAAAACATCACAGGACTCTGAATAAAAAGGTCATTATTTCTCAATATATTTTATTTCACTTTTTCCACATTTTTAATGAATTATAGATAAAATAAGAATATATAATATGCACCTTGGCTACAACTTTGGTACCATAAACCTTATGAATGAAGGGTACATTTCTTTTTTTAATATACATTATAGCCAGACATGGTGGCACATGCTTTTAAACCCAGCACTTGAGAGGCAGAGGGAAGTGATTCTCTGAGTTTGAGGCCAGCCTGATCTACAAAGTGAGCTTTAGGGCAAACAGAGCTATGTATAGAAACATTATCTCAAAAAAAACCCCAAATAATAATAATAAACATTGTTATCAAGTGTGTAGTCCTTAAGCACGAGTCTAAGAATGTTGAAATTTCAATACCATGAAGATTTTATTTTGATAGTAAGGACAGTATTAATAAACCAGTGTTGATCCTTAAGAGTCTGGAAACCAGATGATTAGATCAGGAGGTCACCCCATTGTCAACATTTCATACCCATAATTTATTCACCTCATTTCACACTCATGATCTCATAGTCATTGCCATAGAATTCTCTTTGAAAGAAAAGAAAATATCTAGGCTTCAGCTTCAAAGATCAGCAATGTTTGTTTAAAAAATGAAACAAAAAACATTGTCCAGAGGGAAAGGAAAGAAGAAAATCAATGGAGTTAGGTTCTACTTAGAAACAAGCGCAGACTGAGACCAGATACAGGCTCAGAGACTAATTGCACTCTAGGCTCTTCTGTAGCTATACCCTAAGCTTCAGTCATTTCCCAGCTCGGCTTTACATCAGCCCCAGCCATGTGTATATGGACATAAATGCTCTTAATCACTCACATTTTGCAGAAGCAGAAAATCCTTTAAAGTTTTATGCCTCACAGAATAATTTGCCAGTAAAGGAATGTTTTTCATTTTCTGCTGTTACTTTTGGATCTTAAGTAGGTAGTAGACATTGTTTTTAATAGCAATTTTAACAGCAGAGTTGATGGATTTTATTTTCCAAAGTACATTTATAAAACACATTTCTCAGAGTGCTGCAAGGAGTGAATTCATAATCATTTATTTACTTGTGAGAAAGGGGAATAGGTTATAAACACACATCTGCTCACTCCTTACCCTACGACAACCATCTCTTGATCCTGTTATAAGCTTGTCTCTAGTAAAGATGCATTTAGCTGTGGCTATTGCTATAAATCCACAATGGCTCTCTTTATTTGGCACAATTTTAACTAAGCTCTTTGCATCTTAACTTTTCAACTTCTGCTGGGAACTACACAGACTTCACATTTGCAAGCATCACCCCACATTCATTCTTCAGGTGTGTGCATATGTGCATGTTTTCAAATGAGAAGCATTTAAGATAGAATTAAAAAGACCTACTTTGGGATAATTAATATCCTTAACTCCTTATAAACAGAAAGTTAAAACCTCTTTTCCTCTGGAGCAATTTCCCCTATTTCCTCCTCCTTTCCATATTGGATGCAGCTGCCTTCACATCAGTATTCTGGTACATGTTTAATTGTAAGGAAGACGACATTCCTTACTGTGCCTCATAGTCAGAAGCTATTTTTAGATGCTGATTTTCACATGCATGTCTTTCTTTTTTTAAGCGATTTTTTTCACCTAAAATAAGATATAAATTTTTAAACTAAAAATATGGAGAAATGCAGTGTTCTCCATTACATCACATAAAGCAACAAGAACAAGGCACTGGCTGGATTGTGACCAAGAACCTAGTTTAAAACTCAAGAGAGAATATTTCAGATGTTCCAAATGTATCCTGTGTTTGGATATACTGACTTTCTTTTGATCTGGTAGGGGAAATGCAGGTTGTGAAGTTCTAGATCAAAATACTGAAGTCAAATTTAGAAACTGAAAATCCCCCTTAGCCCAGACAACATCCACATGTCTGGATTCAGAAATTTGTTCTTGCATTCTGGATATTGAATTCCCTCATTTCCAAATATTTTGTTTTTAACTTTAAAGATTATTTCTACTTATGTGTACACACATGTGCATGTGAGTGCATATGTGACCATGAATGTACGTGTCCATGGAGACTAGGGGCTTCAGATATCCCTGGAAGAGGAATTAGAGACAGTGGTAAACTATGAGACATGAGTACTGGGTAAAGAATCTGGTCCTCTGCAAGAGCAGCAATGCTCTTAACCACTGAGCCTTCTTAGCAGCCCTGTTATGGTTTATTGAAGCTTTGGATTGTTCCTCAGGTCATTGAGGAAGTCTCTTGATGGTGTTGTAGGCTCAGCAGTCAGCAGTAAGTTGGACTCAGCACATAGGTATAAGAGCAAGTGGAAGATGCTTAAAACCATCTTCCATTGATTAAAGAGGTTTTGACCCAATTAAAATGATCTAAAATTCATGGTTGCTGTCCACTTCATAATTGTAGTCTCAACTATTGCTTTCCATATTTGAGTTCATATAGTTTACCAAAGTCAATCAAGAACCTAAACAAAGAAATGAAATTGGAACAAGGGGATGATCTAAATGCAGTCATCTGCTTAATTTACTAGATGAAATTTCAGATACCAATTGAGTTTAACTATATCACTGTCAAGGAAGATTATAAAAGTTTTCACATTTTATATGCAATCTTAGCTTCAAACCACATCATGAATTAAATATATGGCTTTATTTTCTCATTGCATCAGTTTAAGTGGGGTGTGAAGTATTTCTTACAGCAGACAATCCTGGTTCATTTTCTCAATGAGCAAATAGAAGCAAATTCTTTTGTCAGTCTACAGCAGGTGACATATTTACGGTCATCATACATTATTTGACTTGTGTTTCTTTGTCCCAATATTAAATCATCCTTCATTACTTAGTATGAAATAGATATTGGCTTTGTTTAGTCTGCAATGTGGCAAATTAATAGAAAGGCAGGTTATCAATTCTCCTGACAGGTATTTCATCCAAGGGAAGCAGGATACTTGTCAAAATATAGAATTAAAATTTGTTTTTATTGTCTTTTGAAAGCACCATCTCGTAAATTTAAGGCAATTATTTCAATGGCCATTTATCAGCTCCTTTTGCCTATGGATAGCTCAGTGATATTTGCTGGGTCTAAAATCACTGCCCCACGTCCTTCCAGCATATGTTTCTCTGACCCCATTCTGTCCTGCCACAGGCCTTCAATGGCATCCCAGCAATGTATGAGAGTTGAAAAGACAAGTATATGGTTGATTGGAGCTTACATGTGCTCTAAGGAAACCAAATCTGATGTTTTTTTTCCCCTTTAAAAATGATACTATCGGTTTTATCTCATTTATTGTAAGCTTAATTTTATGAAAGAGAAGCTAACTAATGTTGTCATTGATTATTGAAACAGAAAGGCAACAGATGCCCCTTTACCAAGAAGGGGAAGGAAGGTCTTTAACAAACTCGAGACATAATTGGCATAATTCAGCAAACACATTCATTAAAACCATACCAGTCGGCATTCAAATTATTCTTCAGGTAAAACAATGTATATGAAGTAAACTCTGTAACACCTAATAACATCTCCTCTATCCTAATGGAATCATCTCAAAAGATTTTACACACACACACCCTTTGATGACAGCCCTTTTGAACATAATTTTATTCATCATGGTAAAAATGTTATCATGACAGATTTTCTTCTGTTATTCTTGGTACATTCTGCATAGGTCTATAAATATAAAGTCTATATTTTAAACCAATGTATTTTCTTCCTAAACTTTTAGCCTACCTGACTAAGCAAGATGGGGAAAATGTAGGCTGTAGAAATAGCTGCTTTTCCAAACAGGCACTAACCTGGCTGCCATAGCAACTTTGGTGGCTCCTCTAGAATGAGAACTACAAAGGCATATCCAAGACAGATAGATTCCATCATTAATACCAGCCTGCATCTTACTTGCTTGCTAAGACATTCAATAAATTTGCATATGAAGTAACATTCTGTCCTATAACAATCATATGCCTACTAGCAAATTTCAAGTCACAGAAGTGGACAGCATCCATCTGAACTTCATTTTCCTCCTTCATTCACCACTATTTCATCAGAAGTATCAACCCAGACCTGCTGCTTATGTCCTAGAGTCCAGCCCTAAATCCATGGCTCTCATCTTCTTAACCAGTAACTTAAGCTAATCAGGAAACATGTTTGATTAGCTTGACTGTCTTTTATCTTCTCTTTGCCCATGGTTAGGATTCTTCCCTGTCTTCACCTTTTGTGTAGATCTGAAATTATCTTTCAATTCTATGGAAAATCTGGCTATTCCTAAGCAGAACTATCTGTCACACCACCATGTAGCTAAAGCTCATTCTTGTAACTTTCATAGGATCCAAACCAAAAGGGCCTATAGATCTTAGAGTGCCAGGGACCCCAACAGTTATACACATGATGTGCTATAGCTTAGATGTACTGTGGTCATGTTTTGGAAGATTGATTCTGGCAATGTCAGCATTGTGAGCTATACCTTGGGAAGATGTTTAAGCTTCTGGAAGGGATCAGGATTGTCTGGTGGGGTGCTGGTTTGGATGGAGCCAGATTAGTATTCACAAGAGTGGGTTGGTGTGAATGATCTTGGCACCTCCTTGAGCCTCTCTTCTGTTCATGATGCTCTCAGCTCTCACACATACTTTCACTATGTGGTGCCATCTGCCTTGCCTTCTGGCCATCTTGACAGCCAGAAGACTCTTACTAGAAACAAAGCAGATGGAGCTATTTAATCTTGGACTTTCAACTTGAATAGTTATGTGCTAAATAAACCTCTCGTCTTTATAAAGTACACAGTTTGTGGTGTTTTGTTTTAGCAACACAAAATGGACTGAAACATTATGAAGCACCATGTCTTTGTAAACTTATCCAACCTAGAATCTCTACCCAATTCCAAAGCCAATGAATTATCAATACTGATAGGAAGACACTGCAAAGTGGAAGAAGCCTGGTCCCCAAAGTCAGCTCCACCTGGGTTTGCGACCCAGATGCTTTGCAAAATTGCAATGCAATTTTGGAAAAACTATAAGTGTTACATGTTGCATCTTATTTTATTTTGGAAAAGCTGAACATTATAGTCTAGAATTTGAAAACCTTGATACTAATGTGGACAGTATATTAAAATCTTAAGGCTTATCCAGTACTCACTCAATTAAAGTTATTTATTATTGTCACGCCATTCTAGCACCTTGGGGAAAAGCAC
This sequence comes from Ondatra zibethicus, assembly GCA_004026605.1. Taxonomy (NCBI): domain Eukaryota; kingdom Metazoa; phylum Chordata; class Mammalia; order Rodentia; family Cricetidae; genus Ondatra; species Ondatra zibethicus. The sequence goes on from PVIU01005981.1 coordinate 66,245, forward strand.
CTTGAAAGAGTCTTATTCTAGCATCTTATATTTGGAGCAACGTAAGAGCTCCTGGTATATAGTAATGGCTTTAATATAGGAGAGAATAAAGGGAAAGGGAAAGGAAATAGTGTAAATATGTTTACAGAGGTACCAGTGACTACAGATTTGGTTGTATTGTTCTAACCAGCAAAAGTCACAGTAAGGGGCTGGAAAGATGAATCAGAGGTGATGGACATTGGCTGCTCTTCCAGAGAACCCAGGTTCAGTTCCCAGCACCCACATGAAGGCTCACAACCATCTGTACCTCCAGTCCCAGGGGTCCAATGATTTCTTTCCTGGCCTCTGCAACCAGGTGATATGCAGACATACATGTAGACAAAACACCCATTTGCATGAAAAGTTAAATTAAAAAATAAGACTTAAACATGAAGTAGGTTTCCTGATAATTCAGCAAATGGTTTTATCATCTGTCTGAGGAAAAAAACTTCCCAGTGAGGAAGAGATATGTGAACTGCTGTCAAACAAGACTAGGAGTTTGTTTAATTAATTAGAAAACAGAATCAATGAGTTAAAACTGGAAAAGCCTCATTGTATTGCCATAGGCAGGAACCCTGATATTTTCCTTAGTGATTGGTTGGTAAAGATGATGACTTGTAGAGACTCCTAAAAACTCAAATCCAAGAGCATGCACTTTAGATGAATGATTTCATTGTATAGTGCCAGAAATTATACATTTAAGCATAAAGAGTGATCATGAGAGAATGTCTCTTGAGTCATATTAATAAATGTCTGAATTAGGCTAATTGCAATGGTAGACTTCCTGAAATGGTCTCTCAGAAACAGCTCTTAGTATTCTTTGGAACCTGGTACAGACTCACTCTAAAACAGTAATAATCTGCTTAGGCCAAACATGATTACATCAGACTTAGTAGCAGAGAATTTCCCTGAGCTGGTGGGAGAGAAAGTCGGAGGTCTGAGCATAGACATGACTTAAGAGTGCCGTTGATGGTTTGAAATTGGCAGGTGAGCAGGGATGTAGGCAGCTTGGTGGAGTCCCCATCTGGCAGCCAGCATAAAACCTGGGACTGCAGATCTCCAGCAATGGAATGGGATTTGTCAGCAGCCCTAGCTGGAAATTTCACTCTTTCCACAAGCCTGCAAGTAGAAGCCTGGCCAAATCAAAATCTTGATTTTGGTCTTAGAAGACCATGAGCAGAGAACTCAGTCAGTTCTCCTCAGACTTCTAACAACTGAGAGACAAATGATGGTTGTTGTTTGAAGTCACCATGCTTGTTTTTTACTTAAACAAATAAGTAAAATGAATATTTTCTAAATTAATTAAAAAGAAAGCTATAATATTCAATGTTTTCTATTTTGTAGTGACTAATAAAATACTCTCTTACTCTTTGTGTGTGTGTGTGTGTGTGTGTGTGTGTTTGTGTGTATGTGTGTGTTTCTAATTTCTGGGGGTGAAATAGCTAGGCTGCTTCTCTCTCTCTCTCTCTCTCTCGTGTGTGTGTGTGTGTGTGTGTGTGTGTGTGTGTTCTAATTTCCTGGGGGGTGGCGCTGAGATAGCAAGTCTGCTTCCTCTGTCAGTGCTGATAATCAGGAAAAAATCTAAATGACCCCTAGAAAAGTAGTTGTTTTGCTTTCAGTAAAGAAGGATGAAGTCTTTGAAGTACTCTGTGGCATTGGATTTTAGTTTCTGAAGTTTAGCTAATGGAGTCTGGAGCCTAAACTCCAAGGTCTACCATCACCTATCTCTGGTTAGTTGGTGTACTGAAAATAGATTAAATTAGGCATGTCTGTTGAATTGTATGTATGACATTTCTTTATTTAGAAATCATGTAGCTTCAGTGACTTCCCAAGTAGAAACAGAATCCAACTTACTAGATATGAACAGCATCCTAAATCTCCTTCAGCAGAAACTCTCAACCAAGGAAGATGATTCAAAGGAAAGAAAATGAATGATGTAATGTACAGAAAAATTCCAATTCTCCTACATGGAATAATAAGAAATTAAAACTGAAGGTTAGTAAAGACTAAGAAACAATGTCAGTGATGTAGCTAGAAGTCAGATGATGTAAGGTCTGAAAATCAAAGGAATGCTAGATTCTGGCTTTATTTAAACGAAACATTGTTACCACAGCATGGCTAAAGGACTGCAGAAGGACCAGAATGCAACAAAGGAAAATGCGTCTAATGATAGCAGTCCACTGAGTTGATGCTGATTAAGTTGTTTACAGTGGTAGAACTGTAAATATTCAAGATTTTGAAAATATGACTAAAAATGTTTTGTCAAATCAGTTCTGCCTTTTCTTTCTTTCCAAAATTCTGGTGCAGGACATATAGCAAGGGAGAGAGATTGGAGGGAGAGAAGAGGATAGAGCACCATGTGTGCCTCTGGATAAGACACAATAAAAGCTAGAGCTAATATAATGTAATTTCCCTATTACCAAACCTATCTAAACCTTTCTTCCCTCACTGGACACACAGCTACCATAAAGTGTCACCTTCTTCCCTTCTGGGAGTCACTGAACGAAGCCTTACCCATACAGCTTATTAACAATTTATTTTTTGTGTGTGAAGGTAAGAGTTTTGGTTTATCTCACAAACGACCAGTCTCCATCCCTTGAAAATTCATATGAGAAAAATGTTTTTCTCCCAAAACAAGAATGCTATTTTTCTAGTTGATATTCTTCATTTTAAATAATTTGTTTTTTCTTTCATATGCCATACTCATGACTCTGTTATGGCAAAAGTGATTCTGTAGCTGGCCTCCAGGGTGCTCACTCTGGATGTCTGCAGCATGGCCAGTACCTTCTGAAAGGCTGCTAGGCATTCCAAATGGCCCAACTTCATTAATTTCAAGCATATTCCTTAGGGAAACAGTTAACACACACATAAAACCACAATGTTCCAAACTACAGCTTTGATGTTCCAAACCTATGCTTTGAATCACTATGCTTTGGGTTGATTTTGTTCGAATGTGATGCTTATTAAATGTGCTTTCAAGTCTATATGAGACTCAATATTTACATTTTGTTTTCTCATGGGAATGTTTTATCATTTAAAATGTTTTTGAAGTCAATTTCTGCATGAGACTATGGCTTCCCCTCTATTCAGTTATTTATCTATTCATTCACTTCCCTAAAGCACTGATGATCTACCATCTTCACTAAACCCAGTTAGGTCAGTGAGACAAGAATATGTAAATGAGGAGTATGCTCTTTCTTAATTCAAAACATTGCAAAAAGAGTTATGTTTGGGATTAGAACGACTTTGTTGCCACTTCTGCTTGCCATTTTAAGCCTTGGAGCGCTCTTCTCGGAAATTCCTAAGTGGATAGAAAGGTAGAAGTGAACCAAGAGTCAGAACAGTCCTAACAACCATGAGATTATTTGCTTTGTTGCCCTAACTTCTTGAGTCCCACTAGACTCCATATATGGCAAAGAGGTAGAATGTGCCACTTTCCTTAGCAGCCTTAACTACCTATGATGAGACTTTTCTTCTCTCTGCATGACTGGTCCTCAACTTGTGGTCAATTTTGGCTCACTAGAGTCATTACAATCAAACATAGAATACCTCCTTCTACTTTTCATTTTCATCCCCTCTCTCCATCCCTCTTTGTTTCTGCCTTTCTTCCTTCCTGCCTTCTCTCTCTCCCACTGACTATGAAGCTCTCTTACTGATATATTCAATTTTAATTACTGTCCATGAAATTTGACCATCATTTTTTAAGCTGTTTAATTCATATTGAACTTCTCTTTGGCTTCTTAGCCAACCAAATTCTCATTTTAATGATATCAAAGAACTTAGGTAATAATCCAACTTTTTTCTTCAAATATCCTGCATTGATCAAGAAAATAGCCATATACATCCATATATATGCACAGCAACTGCACAGATACATGTAAGTGTTTCCAAGTGCCTACCTACAATTAAAGTCAAATTAATCTTTAATTGAATTGAATTAAGCAATGAGAATGAAAATTTCATTTTACTCCCTCTGCCTTCTTATGTTTCTATAAAAATTTTGTTTAACATTTTTGCTTTTCAATATTTGTCCAATATAATCTTTATAAGAGTACTTAACCAAGGGATGTAAAAACAGGTGAATCAAGAACTAAAACCTATTGCTGCGTTCCATTTTCTCGACTCTCCTGAATCTTCATTGTGTAATATCTTTGTCACTGTTCTATAACTGTGAAGAGACACCATGACCAAGAAAGCATTTATTGGGGCTTCTTTAGTTTCAGAGGCTTTGCACATCATCATCATGGCAGGGAGCATGGTGGCAAGCAGGTGTGGTGCTTGAGAGGTAGCTGAGAGCTGCATCCTGATCCACAGCAGAGAGCGGGGGTGGGGGGGGGAGAGATGGAGGCAGAGACAGAGAGAGATGGAGGCAGAGACAGAGAGAGATGTTGAGCCTGTTTGAGGTTTTTGAAATCCCCCAAGACCATCCTCAGCAACACATTTCCTCCAACAATGCCACAACTAATCCTTCTAAGGAATTCATTTTTTTTAAAGAAAAATCATTTCCTAAAGGACAAATATAATTCAATGCAGTTACAGGCTAAGACGTTTCCAAAGCCATAGAAATGATTAAATGAAGAGTTATATCTGCTGTGTTCTGATTCATTAGTAGACAACTAGAGAGAATGAACAACCTATCAACACTGAAGGATAACAGAAATTGGTGAATACAAAGGAACTATTCAGTTGTTAAAGGAAGGACTGCAAATTAAGGTAATACTGAGAGGTTAACTCCCTCATCAAACTGACACAGGTGAGTAGTGATGCTGTACTAAATTGGCAAGGGGAGATGTGGGAGAATTTCATTAATTATAGGTAGGCATGTAATTAATAAATGTAGTTTTAGAGAGAAGCAATGATAAAAATTCAAAGGTGCTCCTACTTTTTTAACTAAGCATTTTCCTTCAGAAAATGAGTTTTTGGACTTAATATATGTACTAAAATTTACTCACAAGGATTGTCTTTGCAGCAGTTGGTGTGATTGCTAAGAGGAGTGAGATTATATAGAATTGTAAAGTAACATGGAAGGTAAGCATAAATAATTAAGTTTTAGTTAGTAGGCTTATCACCAAAGCTTTGACTCTCCATGCTGGTTATAAAGATACTATTTCTAAATTGTTCTGGTAGGCAAGAATGACAAAGGAAATTTTATATGCCCATATGGGTCAAGTCCTCAAAAATCTCCCACATTTATTTAAATCTGTATTCTTTGTCTCTGTTTATTTGAAAGGCACATAGTTATTCTTCATTTTGTGCAGTTTAGGTTCAAAAGGTTTGACTTAACCATTTGGAGGAAATCTTGTCTCTGATCATGTGAACAAAAATGAGTTTCCACTGAGCACAGCCTCTGAAACATCAGAATTTATCCATTAGAGCAGCTAGCATCTTAAAAAAAAAAAAAAAGCAAGATCCAAGGAGATGGGTCAGTGGGTAAGACTGCTTGTCCTGCAAACCTGGAACATGAGAATTAGATCATCAGAATCCAGTTCAAAAGTTGGAATTGAAGGAGTGCATCTGCAATTCCAGCACAGACACTGTGAGAGGCAGGTGAAGATGGAAAATTACCTCAAACCTGGAAGCTTTCAGGCCAGCTCTCCTGGAGTACTCAGCTCAGGAGCAGAAACAAGAGACCTTGCTTAGAAGGTGGAGAGCACTGTCTCATGGAAACTGTTCTGACTTCTACATATACTACATATCTGCCCACATTTATACTCATATCATGTGTGCATATGATGTGTGTGGTGTGTGTGTGTGTGTGTGCGTGCGTGTGTGTACTACAAAACAAGACCAGTCAGTCCTGGTGTTGCATTCCTAAAAATAAGTGTTTTCTCTATTAAAGGGCAAATTGAAAGTACACAGTATCACAGGTAGCATGCTCACTTTTGTGCTTAGAAATATACAGAAGTTAATTTTCCTGTGAGCAGAATCAGATTGCTGAAACTATCACCTTAGATAAGGGAGGAGTATATTTTATATTTCTGACTATAATAATAGTGTCCTTTCCCACTACAGGAAAGATGCCATAGCTTTTGGAACTCACGAAAACAGATATTTTTATTATATATATTTGAAATACATATTTCAAATAATTCATTAATTATTAGGTATGAATGAAAGCTGAATTGCACCTACTGTAACACTTCTTCCTCATTCCCAGCCCCAGCTTGGGTGATAGCTTGGAGATCTGCAGGGGGGGTGGGTGCCTAGGATCATCCTCCTCAATGTGATGTCCATCTCTCCCTCTTTCCTCTCTGCTGCTTCAGAATCTCTTCCCGTTGGTGCTGGAGGATGTATGAATGCAGGATTCTCACACCAATTGCCCAACAGCATAGGCCCAAATGCTGGGTGTTATCTGGAATGAAGAGTGACTCTTTCATTGTAGGTCCTTCTGTCTATGTGTTGCTTTCATTTGAAGGCGTAAGTCATAAAACAGTCCCACACCAGTATGGAATTGTGATTAATAAAATGGTTATTTATTTAAAGGGAAAAAACTTACAGATCACCATCCCAGACAACAGCCCTCTGCGCGATCAGAAATGAAGTCTAACAGCCGGAAGCAGAAAGCAAGAGAGAGTGAGCACACGGCTACCGCTGCTTTTTTAAAACTAAAGAGAACACACCCCAGTGGGCTGGTATCTTAAAGGCTATTGGCTGAAAGAGCGGAAGTAGCTCCCGCAGCTCCTCCCCCTTTTGTTTAAGTAAGAGAGTTCCAAACCCAATACAAAACAATATACATTAGGAACAGATATCAAGTATAAGATTAGAATTACAATCAGCATAAACAGTATTAAGCAAGGAACATATGTTAAATGTTTTAATAAACATTCTATCCTAAGGAGTCTAAGTCTTGTATTGGAGATGGCTTGGTTAGATCATAAGAGGACAGTAACTATGATTATCTAATCTTCAACACTATCGAAGGCCTGAGAAGGGAGATAATATTACTTGAGCAGGCAGGAAGTACAATCAAGTAGCTTCCAAAGTGAGCAATATATGACAGAGACAATTAGCTACCTGAGCAATCACCCAAAGTTTCATTTTGCAATGTTGAAGTGACCAACTTTGGCTACGGCCTAGAATAACTGACAGACCATTTTCAAAGGCAAGAAAATTTTCAAAACTGTCTTACCCTGTCTTGGCAAGATTTGACAGTCCTGTTTATCCATTTCTGGATACTATATCTTGTCAGTGGTTGAGGCATGGGCATTTCTTTGCCCAAAGGCCAGTTTTTGCCAAGAAGAAAACAGGCTCCATGTGGAGTGTCTTTGGTGCTCAACATTCTCTCAGGAATAGATTGGTGCTGCCCGGAGCAATTATGGCTCATGTCAACAAAACCCTAAGTTATTTAAATGCCATGTTCCACAGATCCTTGAAGTGGTTGAAGATTATCTATCTATACAGAATATAATCTCTATGTATCTAAAGAACTTGATTAGTCTAACTATAAGTAGACAAACATAAATGACTATTAATCTATAATTCTTAATACCTATCTAACTTAAAGACTAAGACAATAAACAACTGTGCAATAAATGAGGACAATGACCTCGAAATGTAAACAGTGTACAAATAACTTGATCAGAGGCAGAAATGTACACTGCAATATGGTAAATATATATATATATATGTATCAGTACATAAAAATGTTTTAAACAGAGGTTGAAGCATGCATGCATACAATATTCAATATAATTTAACTTTGTATCAATATACAAGAATCTATACCAATGCAATTGTCTTTAAACAATAACTCACAAATACCAATCTATTATCCCATCATCCAATTTTCCCTCTTTTTTTTTTCAAAAAGATCCCTGAGCTTATAAAATTCCTCCCCCAACCCTCAACCGTATACCAATTATAATCAACCCCTAAATGATGTCCCTAAGCCTGAGGACAAACTGTGCTGGGAGAGGGGACGTTGTCTTCTAGAATTACTTCCAGCTGTCATGGGGGTGATGTTCTTTCTAGGGGATCCTGTGAAAGTAAACTGATGGTTAATTTCAAGATTAGTGTCTGGTAAGATTGCAAACAGTCTCTGAGTATTTTGTGGAAGTCTGGTCAAAACATTGTAAAAGATGTACACCAATTCAGCTAACCAAGAGGAACCATCTTGTGCAGCTGGTACCCAAAACAGGTCTTGTAGTAGTGCTATCAGTGTCATGACGTCATGTCAACCAGGTGGAGTTGTTATTTGGACCCATCTTCTTCCTGGAAACTTCAAAGATTACTGTAGGAAAATTCATTGTTCATTGTAGAAAACTTAAGCAGTACTTATATAGACATATACAGACATATATATATTAAATGAAAGGTATGATAAAGACAAAAATAAATATGAAGAAAAGCAAAGATATTTTCTAAATATTTTTTTTCTTTCTGTCCCACATCAAACGGCTCTTGACATGAGATAGAAACTCTAGGATTTTTCTTTTAACAACAGGCTTGGATTTAAAGAAGGACAGAGTCATTGTCCAACTCTAAAACCAGCTCTATATATTCATAAACATATACATACATACATATACATATATGTAAATGTATATGTTGTATCATTTGTACTTATGAACCATATTTGATTTTCTTGATGATCCTTATTGGATAGGTATTTTTCTACCTGTCATCATTCAAACATCAGGGATTTCTTGAACTTTTGAAGATGTGTATTTTCCTGCAAAGACAAGAACAGGACCCTGCAAGAACAGGACCCTGTCCCCATCCTAAGTGCTTTTCTTACCATCTGTATGGTTATCACCAGTGTGGGGGAGCTGTCATTCCTCTGTTTCAATAGGTTTCTCCTTTTCAAAGTGAATCTTTATTAATTTTGATGGTATCCATAATTTTCATCTCCTGTGGAAACAAGAGCAAAACCCCCTCCCCAACGTAGTACATCTCCTGCTTTCCATTGTAAGGTCAACACATCCTTGAAATATACTGGTTGATTTAATTCAGAAGTTTTTTCCATTTATCCCATGCCTCTCTGCTGATGTTGTTCCTTTCTCATTAGTGTTAAGAAACTCAAGGTTAACAAAGTATTATGTAATCTATTTCTGGGCGTATTTTCCGTCCCTTTCTGTTTGTTCAGCATATCCTTTATTGTATGATTTGACCTTTCTATAACTGCCTGACCTGTAGGATTATTTGGTATACCTGTAATGTGCTTTATATTATAATAAGAAAAAAAGCGTTTCATTTTCTTAGATACATATGCTGGACCATTGTCTCTCTTTATTTGTGCAGGTATACCCATGATGGCCATCACTTCCAATAAGTGTGTGATTACCGAATCAGCTTTTCTGAGCTCAGGGCAGTTGCCCATTGAAAACCTGAATACGTGTCTATGGTGTGGTGTACATATTTTAATTTACCAAATTCCATAAAGTGGAACACATCCATCTGCCAGATTTCATTCCTTTGAGTACCCCTTGGGTTACTTCCTGCAGGCAATGGTATTTGATTATAGAAAGAGCAAGTAGGGCATCTCTTTATAATCCCCTTAGCTTGTTGCCATGTAATAGAAAACTCTTTCTTTAAACCTTTGCTATTGATGTGATGTTTTTTATGAAATTCTGAGGCCTGCAACATGCTTCCAATTAATAATTGATGAATTTCAGCATTACCTTGTGCTAGTGGACCAGGCAGACCCATATGGGATTGGATGTATATTATGTATATAGGACAAAGCCTATTCCTGATTAGGTCTTGCACCTGGATAAACAATGAAGTCAATTCTGTGCCATCTGGTATAAATTCAGCAGTTTCAATATGCAAGATAACTCTTTCTGCATATTGTGAATCCATAACTATATTAAGAGGTTCTTTAAAATCCCTTAGCACCATAAAAATGGCATATAATTCTGCCTTCTGGACAGAATTATAAGGGCTTTGTTCCACCTTACTCAATTCTTCTGATTTGTAACCTGCTTTCCCTGATTTATTTGCATCAGTATAAAATGTACGGGCTCCAGTTATTGGAGCATCATGTACAGTTCGAGGAAGAATCCAAGAAGTTCTTTTTATGAGGTTAAGTCTATCATTTTGGGATAGTTGCTATTAATTTCTCCCAAAAAAATTAGCACAAGCTCTTTGTCATGGTTCATTGTCTTCCCATAACCTTTTTATTTTATCAGTAGTAAAAGGTACTATAATTTCTGCTGGGTCTATACCTGCTAGTTGATGAAGTCTCAGTTTACCTTTTATAATTAATTCAGAGACTTTTTCCACATAAGTTTTTAATTTTTTACTTGGTTTATGTGGTATAAATATCCATTCTAAAATAATATCTTCCCTCTGCATTAAAATCCCTGTAGGAGAAATTCTGGAAGGCAATATGACTAGATACATCTAAGACTTGGGTTTACCCTATCCACATGTACCTCCTGCAATTTTTCCTAAACCATTTTCAGTTCCTTTTCTGCTTCCGATGTTAATTCTCTGGGACTATTCAAATCTTTATCACCCTAAGGTTTTGTTTAAATGAACTATTAGATCAGGTGTTATCCCAACAGCTGGTCGTAGACTGGCAATGTCTCCTAACAATCTTTGAAAGTCATTAAAAGTCCGTAACCGGTCCCTCCTAATTTGTGCCTTTTGTGTTCTAATTTTCTGTAAACCTATTCTGTAACCTAGGTAATTAACAGAATCTCCTCTTTGAATCTTTTCAGGAGCAATTTCTAATCCCCATTTAGGCAAGGCTTCCTTTACTTCTTCAAACATCCTTTCTAAAGTATCTTTATTTGAACCAGACAACAAAATGTCATCCATGTAATGGTAAATTATAGACTTAGGAAATTGTTTATGAATTATTTCCAATGGCTGACTTACAAAATATTGGCACAATATCTCCTAGTAGGCTGAGAATTATTGTAAGTAGGCACTGTGATGGCAAATTTTTCTCTATCCTTTTCTTGTAAAGGTATAGTGAAAAAACAATTTTTCAAATCAATAACTATAAGAGGCCATTCTTTTGGTAATAGAGAAGGCAAAGGAGTTCCAGATTGTAGAGGACCCATAGGTTGAGTTTCCTTGTTGACAGCTCTTTGATCTGTCACCATTCTCCATTTATCAGATTTCTTTTTTTACAACAAACAGGAGAATTCCAAGGGCTAGTTGATTCTTCAATGTGGTGAGCATCTAGTTGCTCTTGTACCAGTTGTTCCAAAGCCTGTAATTTATCTTCAGCTAGAGGCCACTGCTTGATCCATATTGGCTTCTAAGTTAACCATTTTAAAGGTAAGGCTGTTGGTACCTCTAAATGTTTGCTAGTTGCTATATGTTCTTGTACAGCCTGAATGGCTGGTGACCTTTTACCATAATACCTCATTATATCCTTCCCAGAATTATGAGTTCCTGGGACTATAGGAGTGTTAATCTGGGTATTCCATTGCTGTAGCAGGTTACAGCCCTGTAAATTTATTGCTATATTGGCAATATATGGCCTTAGTCTTCCTATTTGCCCTTCAAGTCCTATGCATTCAACCCATCTCGTGCTTTGTTTTACACGAGATAGGGTTCCAATTCCCAGAAACTGAACATCTACCTCTTGAAGAGGCCAATTCAGATTCCAAGATTCTGGAGTAATAATGCTTACATCTGCACCCATGTCTAATAAGACTTCAATAAAGATGCTATTTATACGGACTCTTTGCTTTGGTCTTTGATCATTAATAGAAGTCTGCCAAAATATACGTTTACTCTGTCCTACTGGATTTTTTTTGACTCATCCTCCACATTTAACCCATTATTTAGACCTGTATTGCTTTTTACAGCAGGCATTGGATTTTTTAATTTTCTTGGTGAGACACGTTTTCCACTGTAACTGGGAATGACTGGGCTACTTTTGGCTTGGGGACCTGTGAGAGGCCCCTCAAGGGGTTTCCTGATGGTATTGGGTTGCCTTGTCTGCCTGTTGTTGACCTGCATTCATTGGTCCAATGTCAGCCTTTACCACACCTCCTACATATACCTGAAGGCTGAGGTCTCCTATTTTTGTTATTCTCAGAGGAGATATTATTCCTAGAAATTCCTTACCTGCAATCCCTTTTCAGATGTCCTAATTTACCACAATTAAAATATTTGGCAGTTTGATGTCTCCTCATTGCTTTAGAAATCGTTTCTCCTACCCAAGATTCATCATTATAGCCAAACGTCTCAACATTCATTGTATGCTGAATCCATTCATCCATAGGTACTGATCTAGACCTTAAAGGCCCAATTATCTTTTCACATTCTAAGTTTTCATTTTCAAAAGCCAGAGATTCAAGAATTATTCATCTAGCTTCTGGGTCTGTTACTCCTATTTGCAGAGCCTTAATTAATCTTTGCAAAAAGAGAGTAAAGGGTTCTCTCTGTCCCTGCCTAACCCTGGTATTTAATTTGACATTTTCCCTGGTTCTTGTATCCTATCCCAAGCATTTAAGGCCACTTTGTGGCATAGGGACAATACTTCTTCATTGTAAAGAGCTTGGACCTGTGGATCAACATACACTCCTACTCCAAGAATTTGATCTTGGGAAACCTCCACACCTTTTGCTCTTCCTTGCTGTTCCATATGATTGGATTCTTCTCTGAAATAAATTCCAAACATCAAGGAAGGTCCATCATCCAATACTGCAGACACTGAGAGAAATCATGGGGGGTAGCTCTGACATTAGAAGCCCAAGTCCTTATCATATCCTTAACAAATGCAGAGTGCAAGTCATAATTAATGACAGCTTGCTTAATTTCTTTTAGATCATTCATTACATCTACCTTCTTTGGCTCCCTTTGAGCCTTTAGAAGTTGATGCTTTGTCAGAGTAAATTACAGGGTATGATGCTAAAACCCTGGGTAAACCAGTTCTGACAGCTGGTGGTGATGTTGTATCCTGTCCTTGTGCCTTCTTAATCTGCTCACCAGCTCCAATAGTTTCCTCAATCATTTCAAATCTTTTTATCATTGTCTTTCGTAAAGACCTGCATATGTTTCTAGTGATTTCACTAAGGTATCAATTTTTTTGTCCCCATTCTGTACCTGTAATTCCAACGTTTTAATTTTTCCCTTCAAAGATAACATGTCCTCCTTGAACTTTGGATATTGTGTAAATTGCCATCCTGGAGGTACATTCTGTCTGTTACCTTATCAAAACTTTGTGATAACTTCTGCAAGTCAAATTCAACAGTATAAACCCTTTCAGGTAACTTCCTAGTACCCTTGGATATGGAGTCAATTTTGCCTATCATAATATCCAGTTGTTCAGATAACCTCTGATTTTTAATAATTTTAATCCTTTCAACTAGGCGTTCATTATTAGTCCGTAAATATTGTATCGTTCTTAGGAGTGCCATATTCTTCCTTAATGATAGAATATGGAGAAGAAAACTAAAACCTAGTAACCAATAAATTGAGGTTTCCCATAGTCATATAAACCTCGCATGATATAATCCATTGTATTAGTAAAGAAAGCAGTAAAAATTGCAATGGAAATAAAAACTGCCATATTATCTATTATCCAGCAGGTGGCGCTGTTGCCGAGTCTCAAAGAACCAATGCAAGGATGACAGAAATGAGGTCCTGTTTCAGTGTCTGGCTTAGTATATGTTAAAAACTGGGAAATATGAGTTGCTCAAGAAAGTAAATGTAATTAAATCAGTTCCATACACAGAACCAGAAACCCAGAATCCAGGGGTAGTTAACAGTAACCCAGAATCTGCGTATGCCTCCACGTGACAAAGAGTTGCCTCAAAGGGGTTGTGGCGTTCAGCAACCACTTGCGCTTAAGTGCTGCGCTGCAAGGGGGATTTAAAAACTGCTCGGAAAAGAGCAAACCAGGCAGGCAGAGACTGTCTGGGCCTGTGGAGCCCAGGAAACGTGGAGTTTAAATCCACATGGGGAGGTGGCTAAGGGAGGGCTCGTGCCAAGCCAAGCTGGCGGCAGGCAGCCGAGCCCGGGTTTTTTAAAACCAAACGTTGGGCTCCAGATGAAGGCGTAAGTCATAACAGTCCTCTGCATGATCAGAATTGAAGTCTAAAAGCCGGAAGCCAGAAGCAAGACAGCGAGCACATGGCTACTGCTGCTTTTTTAAAACTAAAGAGACCACACCCCAGTGGGCTGGTATCTTAAAGGCTATTGACTGAAGGAGCGGAAGTCGCTCCCACAATATTCATTGGTTAATAAAGGAACTGCTTTGGGCCTATAGCAGAGCTATAGGGAAACAGAGCTAGGTGGGGAAAACTAAACAGATTGCTGGGAAGAAGAGGCGGTGGAGAGAGAAGCCATGGACCCTTCGCTTGAGACAGACAACATTTAGAAACTTTGCTGGTAGGCTACAACCTCGTGGTGATATACAGATTAATAGAAATAGGTTAAATTAAGATGTAAGAGTTAGCCAATAAGAAGCTAGAGCTAATGGGCCAAGCAGTGATTTAATTAGTACAGTTTCAGTGTGGTTATTTTGGTTCTGGGCGGCCGGGATGAACAAGCAAGACCCCCTGCAACAGTTCATGACAAATTCACAACGTGTATAACATTGTCCTGTGCCCTATATTTGCTCTCTAGAGAACTTCAGTTGCTTCTCCCACTGATGCACCTCACATTCTCTCATGACTGGCATTGTCTCATCATCAGATGATTTAGAAGAAGTTAATCAAGGCAGTCCATTATAAATTATTGTCTGTTTGAATCATTTGATTCTTCAGAAACTTATAGATCTTCCATAGCCAATAGTGATAAAACAGGTTTTTTTTTCATTGCTGTCCCCCTGCTTCCCTCTGCATTTAGGATGCTCTAGGCAAGACACCAGCTTCTGTTTGTGAGTGTTTCTCATATCCAGAGGACAAATGACAGCTTATTCCCTGAACTCTTTAGTTATAGGTTCACGGCAGAGCAGGTGCTAGCAAGAAAGATTTATTCAGTATGAGTGATGGTGGCCTCTCTTTGCAGACTTCTCCAACAAGTATGAGCAGTCTTCTAGAAATAACACATGACTCGGCCTGAGGAGTGTGAGTGTATCTTTTCTTCCCCCCAAAGTAGCAGAACAGAGAAAAGACATTACTCTTCTGTAGATTCTACTGTCAATTATTATGAAGCTTTTTTTGATCACCTGCTATAGCTGAGTCTCCCTTTATATTTTCTGATGGTATTGTTTTAGATACTCGACTAATTGATCGAGCATAGGTATTTTAATGTATCTTTTCAGAAAGAAAATAGATTTTACTTTTATTTCTCAGACTTCATTAAAATTTAAAACCTATAGGAAAACAATACAATGTGCATTTTATTTTTACTTTTCAGACTATTAAGAATTAAAATCTATAGGAAAACAATGTAACATGTATTTTAATTTTACTTTTCAGAGTTTATAACTAATTAAAACCTATAGGAAAACAATTTCATACACATTTTATTCTCACTTTCAGACTTTATTAAAAATTAAAATATATAGGAAAACAGGCCAACATTCAAACAAGTGTGTTTGCATTGGTGTAGCTAGGTTCTTAAAAGGAAATGCTTTGGGAAGGGGGAGCAGACACATGTCTAGAGACTGAAGATACTTGTCACTGTAACCATTTCTAGCCAACCTAAATGTTTATGTATAGGTGCTGATTTTTTTAATTTGATAAAAATCCGATTTTTTTAAAAAAAATAGAATTTCACTGATTTACATATTTATTGCTATATCAGTAATGCTTTGACCATGGGAAGCCAAATAAATTAAGCATCTGAAAAACCACTGCTGTTTCTGAGACTTTAGTCAACATTATAGTTTCTTCCCCTAACTGTGCATGAAACTGAAGTAGCGACTACAAACTACTGCAGCTGTCTTAGGAATCTGAGGAAATCAGCAGAAGAGCCCATGGCCATCCTGACCCTTGGCAACCTGACAGCTCAGCTCTCCACCTCTGCCAGAAGCACTGCTTACAGTTTCTGGTCATGACTGTTTACTGTTTTCATCCACATGTGCCACTGGTGCCAGACCACAGAATAATAGAATAAATGGCTCCAACACCCGTCAGAACTGTAACTACAATTCCCTCATCTGGTGCCAACAAGGATCTCAACTACACTTTAAGCTGTCGATAATTTTGAACAAACTGTTGGACTGAGTTTGCCCAGCTCAAAAATACCAAGTATTTTGCTCTGAAGTTTGGAACACAGTATAATTTTCATTATGAAACATGGCTTTTATCAACTATACTGGGAGAACTACTTTTAATTTCTTTTGTATTACTGTAACATTGGGAATTTTCCTAAAACAAAACTATATAGCTACATAAATGAATTCGATAAGATGTATAGATAGTTGATAGACAGATGATATGCAGATATGCTGAAATTAATTGCATACATTTTGTAGTGAGATAATTTCATGGTAGAATGTTCATTTCTCAATACTTCAGAATATAGTCTCAAACTGAAAATCATCTGGCTTAATATTTATTGCTTTATAATGGTCCCAAAATAATATACTTTAGTATAAACCATACTTTGAATTTTGATCTTTCCCAAGGCCAATGGCATGACTCTCTCTTGAGATGCCTAAGTTACAGCAAGCCACAGCTCCCAGTTAACAACTCGCTCATGAGGCTAAACACCAATATTACACAGTGTACTGTGTTAGATAAATTATATGGAATATTCAACATTTCATTCCAAAATAGGCTTTGCTAGATGATTTGTCACACACATGCACAGGAACAAGTCATCTTAACACCTCAGTGTGTGATGGTGGCTGTCTTTTTTCTTTAACTGCATATAGAGAATTTCCTTTATGAGCAATGGCCAAAGGGGTGTAAAAGAAAAGTGTTCTGAAGATAAAATTATTTTCAACAAGAGCAACAACTTAAGGGAAATAAGTAAAATTGAAGGTGAAGTGGTTGCTTTAATTCATATACATACACAGGTAAATTATGGTTAAGACATCTGTGGTAAACTTAATAGAACTGTCATAGACAAAATTCATTCCCCACAGTAGGAACAACAAACTGTTAGCTCAAGGACAATTCAAGAGATCCCCAAATGGGAGGAAGCTGGTTGGTTAATTCAAAACACATAATGCTAACTGTGAAGTTGAATTTGTTAGAGATGGAAAAATCCAGTCACTGCCTCTAGAATCCTGATTTTTTTCTTCACTATGTTTCATTTGTGTGTTATAGCAAGATGGGTAGAGAAAGGTTGGTTCTGATATCCAAAAAATGATAATCATAAAGGACAAAGTATGTATTTGAGTTTATGACTATGTCCTAGGGTAGATTTGTAGTTTTCGCGTGTTTTCTAATGCCATGATACTAAATCTGTATCTGTGCCATTCCTCTTCTTCTTTCTCATACTTAATCCTCCCCACTTTTTGCTATATAAGAGATTGAATCTAGAACTGTACACACAATTAAACAATGACTCTGACAAAGAGCTACACCCCAACTTGGCTTCCTTTGGTTTAAACGGAGAGTTTTCACTAAGATATGAATAGCACTTTTCTCTCTGCTCTCAGGTTAGAAACAAGCTCATGTTGACTCTCAAAGGGCCACGTAGCTTGGACAATGACATTAAAATCTTCAACCCAAGATTTTACACCAAAGGAATGTGAAACCAATAGTTCCCATAGAGCGGTGACTCTCAGTCCTGTGTATGCTGTCAGCTCCACTGTGGTAATTTTCTATTTATTTGTATTTCTCCAATGATCAAGTGTTATACTTCTCCATGATTCTCAGATATCTGTTAGTTTAGAAGGTCCTTGGGGGCATTCCAGTTTACAGTGGAGACCCAGGCTTGTTAGAGAATTCTAATTAGGACTTACACTGGAGGTGAGATTTATTGACAGAGTGTATGATTCCTTATTAAAAACAAAGGGGAAATGTGTTTGGAAACTTAACTGGGCTCTACTGATACATACAACATCCAAGAAAATACCAAATGCACTTTTAAAAGACAGCTAAAACCAGACCCAATTCAAATCTACCAAATTACGTAAAATTTATGCCCTAAGAAAAGTCTGTATTACATATATGTCCTAGGTAAAATGTCAAGAAAGAAAGTGAAAATACAATTATAGGCTCTGGGTAATATAGTGAGTATAATAAAACAATTTAAGCTCTCTTAAAGTAATACTGATTGATGAGGAGCGTCATATTGTAAATATCTTCCCAATAATGCCAGTGTCTTCCAATGCAATGTAGCATTTGCAGAGTATTGTCTCCTTTGCTTCACTCCATCTTCGCAGAAGCTCCATAGAATCTGTTTTGAATTTAAGCCACTTAGTGTTTTCTTCCTACTTTAAATTAATTCAACTAACTGATTTATTAATTTTGTAGCTTTCTATTTCCACTCTCTGATGTAGAGTTGAGATGCTAAATGTGAAAGGAAAGAAAGGAGGACAGAAATGCTAGGAAAATCGGAAATAAAGAAAATAATCTTGAGTAATTATTGGCCCACATGGCACTGGCTGGTCATTTTACTAGCACTTATTAATTCTGCCATATTCTAAGAGAACACTAATTGGATGATGCCTTTAAGCCCGGACCTTCTGCTTCACTAGCTAAAGGAGGTGACTGATAGACAGGTGTCATAAAGGAATATGATTTTTTTCCTAAACTGTTATTGAGGACCAACTCAATAACAAGGGGGTCAAAGCAACACGTGTTCACCAATTCAATTAAACCTCAGTATGCTCTCTCCATCAAAGATTAAATTAGATTTTATCGTCTTTCTGCTAAAGTTTTCTACTGTACTCTGAGACCTTCTTCACTATTCTCTTATTTGTGTCCAAATACTCTCATCTTTTCAGCATTTTTAGATGTCAAAATCCACAAGGATTTTTCACTGATGTAGATCCCCTCTAGGAATTTCAAGACTGAATGCTTTAGTGTAGTGGTTCTCAACTTTCCTAATACTGTGACACATTCATACATTTCCTTGTATTGTAGTGACCCTCAACCATAAAATTATTTTCATCACTACTTCATAGCTGTAATTTTGCTACTGCTATGGAATAACATAAATATCTGTGTTTTCTGATAATCTTAGGTGACTTGTGAAAGGTTCACTTGCCCCCAAGGGGGTGGTGACCCACAGCTTGAGAAGAACTCCTTTAGTGGGCAAAACATTTGTATTCTGCATTTACATTTATCAATTTCTGTCCTACTCATTTTTGGACAAATTCAACCACTTAATATATGCACAAAAATACTTGAAATTTGTTTTTGTTTTTCGAGACAGGGTTTCTCTGTGTAACAGACTAGCTATCCTAGAACTAGCTCTTGTAGACCAAGCTTGCCTTGAACTCACAGAGATCCGCCTGCATCTGCCTTCCGAGGGCTGGGATTAGAGGTGTGTGCTTATCGAACTGTGTTTAGAATTTTAAGTAAAATTGAGAACAGAGTTGGGTTTATTGGGTATGAATTGTTTCCATCTATGTGACAGCGACAGCAAAAGCCGAATGTTTCCATGTCCAACATTGTCTTTCAGGAACTGCCACTCAGTTTGGGGGACAAAATCAATTTTGTTGCTATAGTTTCCTAGTTTAGATGTTTTTCTGAAAGTTAAGATACAACTAAAGTAGTTCAGAATGTGCCCAGTCTAAGAGTGCCACAGAGAGCAAAGTTCTCCTAGGGGCTATATTTAATAAAATCTAAATCTGTAAGCGTGGGGAGCAGAGAAACCGTTGAGTATGTGAAGTCCTCAGTAGATGTGTGTTATTGACATGAGCCGTGAGCTGGCCATGTCAAGGCCCAAAGCTCAGGTCCATGGGAAGCTGTAAAGCGCTCACCTTAGGTGAGGCTCAGAGGAATGACAAGGCCTTCATTAGATCCAAGTATGTGGATAGTGTGTGCAGAGAATGTCCGCTGCAGTTACCCCCCCCCCCCGGATATTTATGGTGTGAAGGCAACTCCTGTACAGAGACCGCTTCTAATGAGACTAACTGAATCTGCTTCCAGATTCACCAGTGTACAATAACCCTGCCTCATTATTCAGCTGTATGCAATCACTCTGCCTCCCCTTTCAGCTGCATATAGTAAACACCCTGATCTACCTGGTGTTGTGACGTCTTCATCAGAGAACCCTGTCCATCTGATGCCAGCTTTTCCGTGTGTCTGTGTTTGTCCTTTCTTCTTCCCTTGGCTGCCCCAGTTAATTCAGGTTGCTGGAGGCAGGCTGGATGTAGCACATAAATACAATAGAACATGCAGAAAACAAAATACTATCAGGTGAACAGCAACTTTAGTGACAGAGTAACCTAATCCGGGCTTCTCATTGCAAGACAGAGAAATAGGCTTCTGTTGTGTGTAGTTTGTAACTGCCTAGTCTGAGTCACTTGTTCTATCAGTCAGAACTGACCAAGATAATTAAGTTCATGAATAACAGACCTTAAGGAACTATAAGCTATGGGTACAAAGAAATGCTCCATATCAATCAGCCAATTTTCAACTATTTCTGACTTACATGGAGAGTTTAAGAACCATATTGCAATAAAACATACAATATTGATCTTTAAAATTTGATAATCCTTTATAATTTTCACTGAGGTATCACAGCCCAAAGCAAGATCAACACAAAAATACTCTAAATTCAAGTGACCAAGTTAATATACATAAATTATAATAAAATAAACATAATCCACAGTAATTTTTAAAAACATTGTATTTCTATTCAAACATTTGCAAAAGAATGGCATTTGTTTTAAAAAGGAAAATAAATTATAAAAAGAGATAAGAGATAAGAAAAATTATCTTCATTTAATAGCATACTCAAACTAAAAACACTTTCTAAACTTTGAAGTAGAAGAGGGCCAGTTTTATCACTTCTATATTATTTAAACAAGGTTTCCTATTTGCCAGAGCATTTCTATAGTGTTTCATTATTCAGTAATGGAATTCAGCAATGATAAGTTCCTTGTTACATTGTCCTACAAAGAGACATTGCCCAGGCTGCCCAACATTTCTCATGCTTATTCTTACCTCCAATTTTCTATGATTTTTAGATACGATGTAGAGTATCATCATTAAGTACACTATGTTCTCTCATAATGTCATGGTCATATTGCAGTCAGTAAACACTAGAAATAGACACTTACCTCCTCCTTTGTACCCTCTTCAGTCTTTGCACAGGGAAGGGTACTGCATTGTAACCAGGCACTCATGAAGTCCTGTGTAGATGTGCCCTGTGGTCGGCTCAAGGCTCTGCTACTACTGTCATGGAGTGTTTACTCATGTTTAAAACAACTGCAATTTTCATCTTTTACTGGATCTACAGATTATATATTTGGTACTGCGCATACGCCAAATATTTGAGAATGTACATTTATGTACGTATACATGTAGCACAATAGACACGCTGGGATTTCAATGCTTACTCTCTAAGCTAATATGACTAACATAGACAAAGGAACTACTATGCTCTCATGGGTTGACACTAAAGAGTCTTGCAAAAATGAAAATATTGTTTTAATTTCAATATTAATTTCTCAAATATCCCCAAATATATAGTAATCTGCTAACAGATTATATAATGCATTTTGAGAGTGTTTGATTTTCTGATATGTCATAAGGAAATTTTGTGTAATTTTCTGGGATCTTTTCCATTGTCTTTAAGCTACGTAGAATAAACTTACAGATTTATGGGAAAACTGAATTAATTATTTAATACTGTCTTGGTTCAGGTGTTTATTGAGTAAAATCATCTGTACACATGCGTTTGGCTCAGATCATTCCTTCATTTTATACAATTCATAAATGAAAGATGAGAAGCCAGAGGAGAGTTGTCCAAAGCTAATGAAAATGCACTGACCTAGTGTCTAATCGTATACAGCAGTTACCACTGTGTGCTCTTTACTAAATTTTAGGTTGTTGGTCACTGCAAGCAGTGGAAGGGCTAGCGAAAACTTTCAGAGTAATAAAGACTTGAGACCATTAATCAGAATTTTCTAACCGTAAGTAAAAGATAATTCAATTCAACAATTCTGAAATTTAGATTTAATTGACAAGAGGTGTTATCACTGCCTGAGCAGTGTTGCTCAGCAAATTCTGACATAATTGGTCTGGAACGCAGCCTGGAAATCTGCATATTTTATATAAAAAAAGAACACCTGTCTAAATTACAGCTGAGAAAGAAGAGTGAAATGCCACTGAGGTTTATGCAGAAATACAACTTAGTCAACAACTGCCCAAGCTCTAAGTCTGATCACTGATAAATGTATAGCAAAACCATACAGATGCACTGAGGCACTTATGTTTCTGGGATATGTTAAACATAGAACATCTCATACCTCTGATACACTGTTAAGGACTTT
The DNA here is from genome assembly GCA_004026605.1 of Ondatra zibethicus. Lineage (NCBI taxonomy): Eukaryota > Metazoa > Chordata > Mammalia > Rodentia > Cricetidae > Ondatra > Ondatra zibethicus. The sequence continues at coordinate 88,524 of PVIU01005981.1, forward strand.
GGGCTTAAATTTTGTAAATTCACCTATTTATTTTTAAAGCATGGATATTTGCCATAAGAATATAAAGTAAATTTACAAGAGCATTACTTTTAAACATAAGGAAAATCAGATACCAATGAACATTTTTGCTATTTTAATTTTGCATCAATTTTAAGCAAGGATAACAGAATCTAATCATTGCTGTATTAAACCAGTTCCCTTGACAAAGTACTCAGGAAGAAAAACTCAGGACCTGCTTGTCCTAAATGGTCTTCTAGGTAGATTAAAATACTCCCATTATTTTTAGACATACTATTGGGGAACACATTCATTCACCTCATATCACTCTGGTTTATTTTTGGAAATGTAAAGAGCCACTCATCAAAGCCTATAAATAAAATAGTATTAATAGAAAGTATATAGTGGTCTTAATTTGAGCAATGCCACTTTACCAGGATGCAATTCAGTTCAATGTCATTTAGAATTCAATCAGTTCACAAATCCGTCAAATATTTTGAGTCTGAAAAAAATCTCAAAAATTACTTCATATAAGCTACTATTTCACTACCTTCATGTATTTGTATTTCTAACTTAATAGTTCCTAAGGTAGGTAGGGAGGCATCTAGCTGTAATTCCAGCACTGGAGATGCTAAGACCAAAGGATCATCATTGGCTCCAGTATAGTCTGAGCTACAGAGGAAGGTACTGTCACAATAAACCCAAAACAAACATAAAAACCACATAAAGACATTTCCTTCAGGCATTGCACTGAAGATGATGCATATTTCTCTGACAAGCCAAAGCATCATCACTGTTTCCTTCAGTGAACCCACAGAAGCACTGACAACACTTAGCTGGTCGGAGCAGAAAGAAAGGGAGGGAGAAACAGCAGAATCGCAGAAATGTGTCAATGAAAACAGAATCCATTTGTCCTAAGACAGTTCTCTTAACAACAAGGAAGAAGGAAACTGGGTATCAGGCAGAAGGTGAGAGGCCACCATGGATGTCTTTCTGTTCGATAACCTCCACTCACATCAGCATTTGCAGATCTTGAATATGGGTTGTCACAACTTTGGACTGAGGGTACAGACCCAATGCTTCCTATAGCAATAGAGGAAAGCCACAAAATTTTTTTTTCTGAACCTTTTGTGAAAAATCACTTTCTGTGTAATCAAAGGCTCTATTCTTTGACATCACCACCAGATAAAAACACATGGTTGATAAAATGCTCAGGAGAAACAAATGAAAGCATTGACATCTTTCTAAATTTGAACCAATCATTGCTGAGCAGACTGACTTTACCACACTATCATTAGCCTTTTATCCAACTAGAATTGTTTTCTCTCAGTTTTTGTGCATAAAATCTCAATTATTTGTCTATCTGTTTTAGTCTCTCAGGAAGAGGGTATGAGAGCTTTGCTCATGTGACTGGAGACCTAGACTCAGCTTCCATTGTAAATGAATGTATAAGAAAGATAATAAACAGACAAGTCTCAAATTTTAATCATTTCCTTACACACAGGGCAAAGAACATTTCACTGTTGATTAAAGGGATGATAATGGGGTGCATTTCAATTCATTTCCATAAAGAGAAGTAACAAGGTACCACAGCTATTGTGTGCCTTTGATGCACTTGCTACCCTCAGTCCTTTCTATTAGAATTTTGATAGTAGTAGCCATAATCAATCTGCACAGCATGGTTCATGTCTGTCTTCTGTTGTGTGGAGGTAGGCAAAGAAGGAAAACTGTGATTTTTATACAGGAAGCAAATCCTACAATCTTCAAGTTGTCACTCTGAAAAATAGGTGTGCATTGCCAGAACTGACCCTTTCAAGCTTCATGAAAAAGCACTTGTTCTTCTGTCAAGTCACATAGCTATTAACAAAAGATCCTAATAAATCAGAGAGCCTCACAGCCCAAAGGAGCTTTAGCTCAGATGATTCTGAGTCCTATGAATGAGCGATAAGAGCTGAGACGTTTTGGCAAAATGACAACTTGTTATGCTGACTTACAGAGAACGTCTAAATCTCCTCAGCCTCAACATGACAATCACTCATCATCTGTTTCTTCTCAAGAAAATAGCATGACAAGAACGATGTGGCAGGGGAAACAAAAAATGGCATGTAAGAGGCTAGCCAGCATTACCCTTGGGTCAGATTAAAATATAATGCTACAAATTATCCATTTTAAGATATGGTGTTCTGGGTACTCCAGAGATGGTTCAGTGAGTAAGTGAGATTACTCTGAATGCAGGAGAGCTTTGGTAAAATTGTCAGTACCAAAGCAAGTTGGGCAAGGCCATACCTGCTTTTTATCCCCTGAGGTTGGGAAGAGGAAGATTGGCATGCTTTCTAGCCAGCCAACTAGCCAAGCAGAAATAGAAAGCCTGAGAAAACTTGGGAATGAATAGAGCAAAGCATGTTTTCTTGGTAGCAGCAATTTCTCGGGTCTGCTCTGCTTGCTAGAGGCAACCAAGCAAGCACTCTCATCTAAGAGAGGCTTCCTGACTCAGCTTTAGCTGCAAAACCCTGCAGCTCTTTACGAGTCCTGTCACGAAACACTTAAATGGTGTTGATAAAAGCTGACTGCATGATTTTTGGTTTTCAGCCGTAGCAGAAAAAAAAGCTGTGCCATTTTAAAATGCTGGCTTTCTGGGCCATCCTGCCAGGGCAAACTCTGACTCTTTCAGGCAGGCGGTCCTACTACAGATCATTTGACTGTGGTTTGTGAGCACACTGCTGCAGCTTGCTTGCTGGCAGGGACATTGAAACACCACAGAGTTGTGGCAATAAACATGGCTACAGCCAGTTATTCCTCCATGAGGCTAGGATCACAGAAAGCTAAGAAATGGGCTGGATGCAGCCATCAAAGCCATGGCTTTTATCCTACCCATATTGCTTGAATTAAAGACTCATGTAGTCAGAAAAAGAGAGCTATACAGTAAAGAGAGATTAAAAAAACAACCTCTAAATGGTTTATTGTGTGTTAAAAATATATGCAGGCTTGGGAGAGAAAATAAAATGGTTAAAGTCTTTAAAATAAAAAAAAAGAGAGTAGTTGGGTATGGTGGTACACACCTTTAATCCCAATGTCTGTGAGGCAGAGGCAGATAGATCTGTGTGAGTTCAAGGTGTGGTAGCACACATCGCCTTTAATCCCAAAGCTTGGGAGGCAGAGGCAGGCAGATAGACCTCTGTGAGTTCAAGGACAGCCTAGTTTAGAGAGGGAGTTCCAGGACAAAGATACACAGGGAACCTGTCTCAAAAACTAAAAGTAAAAATAAATGAAATAGAGGTTAAATTAAGCCACATAAAGATGGAAAACACACAGAGAATCTGGATACTGTATGTTATTATTCTTTCTTTGAACTGTTTGAATGCCGAGGAAGGAGCAACAGCTGTTAAAAGATTTTTGCTTATAAATGCTGCTGAATTAATCCAAGATAGGTATTTTGAAAAAACCTTGACTTCAAAATTGAAGTCAAAAGATATATTACTTTGGAGAAGAGATTTTGCTTTTGTTTCCACAGGAATGAGAGGCTGTGCATTCATTCTGAGTTAAGAAAAATCAGGTTTGGTCAAGGAAGACCACCTGAGAAATCTCCAGTAGGAACAGATGGCCTGGATGTCTGAGTTCTACATCCAGAACAGATTCAAGACTGCTGGCTGAGATGATCAAGACTCACAGGATACTCCAGTCAGGACTTGATCATAACTCTAAATTTTCCTTAGGTCCCATAAGATTATCAGCACCCCCAACCAGCCGGAAGTAGCCTGGAATACTACACCCACATTCCCAAAAAATAGACTATGGATATTTTCCTTTGTTTAAAAAAAAAGAGGGGGAAGTGGTGTGGGATAATTGTCTGTATTCTGTCAATCATGTTTTAAATAAACGCTGATTGGCCAGGCAGAAAGTATAGGCAGGTCAACCAGACAGGAAGTAGAAGCCGGGTGATGAGAACAGAAGAATTCCGGGAAGGAGGAAGCCCATTCCTCCCACTCCTGCCCAGACCACCAAAGAAGCAGAATGTGACCTGCCCTGCTGAGAAAGGTACTGAACCATGTGGCTAACATAGATAAGAATAATGGGTTAATATAAGCTACAAGAGCTAATAAGAAGCCTGAGCTAATGGGCCAAGCAGTTTATCATTAATATAGACTCTCTGTGTATTTCTTTGGGACTTGCTGGCTGTGGGAACTGGGCAGGATGGAAACCACAACTAGCAGGCCCCTCATGTTACACTGGTGATGTCGGACACTGACTCAGGTTACGAAGCTAGTGATTATAAAGTGTTGTAATGTTCTGCTGTGACATATCCATCACACACACACACACACACACACACACACACACACACACACAGAGAGAGAGAGAGAGAGAGAGAGAGAGAGAGAGAGAGAGAGAACAAAACAAAACATATAACAACACAGAGAGAAACATGTGCATGAAGTGCTTTACTGGCAGGCATATTGCTTCAAAAACAACTCTCTTCAGTTTTCTTTTCAATTAGAATCTCACTATCTTAATTAGGGTTCTGTTGCTGTGAAGAGACAACAATGACCACAACAGCTCTGGCAAAGGTAAGCATTTAATTGGGGCTTGCAGGTTCAGAGGTATAGCCCTTGCCATCATAATGAAAGCATGGTGGCAAACAGGCAGACATGGTGCTGGAGAGGTAGCTGAAGAGTGCTACATCTGAATTCACAGGCGGCAGGAAGAGACAGTGGCACTGGGCCTAGCTTGAGCATCTGAAACGTCAAATCCTGTTCCCAGTGACACTTCCTCAAACAAGGTCACACACCTACTCCATCAAGGCCCCATCTATGAACGGTGGCATTCCATGTGACCAAGCATTCAGACACATGAGTCTATGGGGCCAATCCTATTCAAATCACCACACTCCCTAACTGTCGGAAAGAACAAAGTTATTAATTCAAGCTCATTTCTCCTATAAACTAAGATGTTAACATGGCTAGTGAGCAAGAAATTAATCTTTAGTATTAAATTTGTACTAAGCTAGTCATATGAAGTTAAGATGTAAGCAATATATTCCAATGATCTGTAGTCAAGAAAACATGAGTTGTACTGCAACAGTATCTATATTATGCCAACGAGTCCTAATTTTCCAGTAAGACATCATAATGTTGGCCTTAACTATGCCTTTCATTCATAAAGAATGACATATTTAATTCTGTATTGTTTTTCTTTAATCTTCTATAAACATAAGATAGATTACATACTGTACTATTTATCTGTACTGTCTTTTTCTCTGTTAGGTTATTTTTGTTTTGATGTATTAAATTTTACTGTCAATTCATTTCTCTTTTTGATAGGGTCACATGATATACATATACACATACATAGCACGATATACCTATATATGTATATATACATATACGTTATACATATATATGTTCATGTATGTGTGTGCGCGCACACATGTGTGTTTTTGATTCCTAAAACCTGCCTAACACGTGTCAACAAATTAAAGTTATGGAATTGAAATTGCTCCTCAGTTTCTCAATTTTAGCTTTCTATTCACCAATTATAAAAGTGTATAGTAAATATACTTTGCCTTCTAGGGATATTCCTATTTTCATGTATTTCAAAAGAATTAAAGTGATGATCATAAAACCTAGAAAATTTGGTAATGTAGATAGTCATACACTACTTTTATTTCTTTAAATAATTATTTCCAGTCTAAATTTTCAATTGTACAAATGTCTAAACATACATTTAATATAAAAATGTCAACATTGCTGTTATAAGAAGGAAGGAAGCATAGATATGGGTCTACTGTATATGCCTAGACACTATTAGGGAAGTACAGATTTTAGATTTAAAACAATCAATTAAAGATTTTAATATTTTCATGTTGCCTTTTTAATTTTGCAATTTATTTTGAAAACTCATTAAATGTTGGTACAAATGGATTTATTTCATCTCATAATCTATTTTCTTCCAGAATATGGATTAATCAAATTTTAATAAACCATTTTTATTACTTGTAGGTGTCTCTGGGGATGCCAAGTTTCTTTTGTTGTAAAAAATAATATAGGCAATATTCTCAGGGATGCTTTGTGTATATATGTATGTGTTTTATTTTGTACTGTATTTGTAAGGGTTACCAGATGTTGACTCATTTAAAAAGTTAGTCTCATAGATGAAAAATGAGTGAATGTTTGCTATACATATTTTCATTCCCCAAACAATTAAGTACGTTCCCTTTTAACTCTACAAGTCTACAAGTATAAAAAGGCAACTCAAGATTGAAGTCTACTTCACATTATCCAATGATTAATGTGAATATTTTTAGTGGACTGTGAATTGCTTTTGCAGGTCATACATTCAACTCATCACAAACACCCCATCATACTCTATTGTCTGAGATCTTTCGGTATCTAAGTACTCACATATTGTTCCAATGCCTGTAATGACACTATGAATCATTATCCAAAGCAAAGCATATCTAAGAGCTATGGAGTACAACACAGGGACAACAGAATGCATTTGGGACCCTTATACAAACAGGAAAATGTGTTCACATGGTGAAATAGTCTGTCTTACTGCTTAATTCCACATTCTTGAGTGCCTGTGATACTTATGTACATATAGGTATGTAAGTCATATGTCATCTTATGTATCTGTTTCAGTTTTCTTATTGGTTTGTTTCTAGTTGAAAATTTGAATGTATTTTTTTAAAAAAACCTGATCTACTCTCTCAGAATTATATGGTATTTAATTGCTTCTTAGCATGCATATGTTTAACTAGGATAATGATATCTCAATCTTATCTACACATTTGGACAAAAGGAAAGTCTCAACAAAATATAGGAAAACTGAAATATAATTCTGTATTCTACCTGACCATAGTGGAAGAGAGCTAGATATCAACAGCAATAGAAACTATAGAGAATTCACAAACTCAGCGAGACTAAACCCCATAGTGAAAGAAACTTAGGCTAAGGAAAAAAGCAAGAGGAAATTAAAGTTTCCTAGATATGAATGAAAATGGAAATACAACATATTCAATACTATGGCACACAATGAAGGTTCTTCTAAGCACTAGGTCCTTAGTGCTTTACAGCACTAAGCTCACATCAAAGAATTAGAGAAACCTCAAATTAATAGCTTAATGATGTACTTAAAGGTCTTGGATAAACAAGAACAAAAAACAGCTCAAAGTAGTAGATGGGAAGAGATAATGAAAATCAGGACTAAAATTAATGAAACAGAGATGAAGGAAAATGCAGATAATTAATCAAATGAAGAACTGGTTCTTTGAAAAGATTAACAAGACTAACCAATATTGGTCAAATCAATCAAAAGTGAAGGTCTGAATTAGAGATGTAAAGGGGAGGAGACATTATAACAGACAATGGGAAAAGTGAAAGATCACAATGGCGTACTTAAAAATATGTATTAAACTATTTTAATACATTAAAATACATAAAATTAAAAAATTAAGTACTAAACTCAACATTACAGAGGAGGTAGAAGAGTTCCTAGATGTGTATGACCTATCAAAATTAAATCAAGACCCATAATAATCAATGAAATAAGAGCAGTAACTAAAAATCTCTGAAGTGTAAAATGTGAGGTTTAAATGGATTCAGTACAGAGTTCCAAACACTTCTAAGAAGAATTAGCACTAAATATTCCTTAATTTATTCCATAAAATAGAAAATAAAATTCTGAAATTCTTTTTACTATGTTACTATTATCCTGATACTAAAACCAGTAAAAGTTACAACAAAACAAGAAAATTTTAAGCTTATTTCCTTGTCAAACACAGAAAGAAAACATTTCAATAAAATACTTGCAAAAATAATTCAAGAACACATGAATACCAACATTCGCTAAGATCAAGTAGACTATTTCAGGTTTGAAAGTTTAAATTAAAAATATAATCTAATACATATAGACAGAAGGAGAGAGACCACATATCATCTCAATAGAATCAGGAAAAACCTCTGGCAAAATACAACTTCCCGTCAAGACTAAATTACTGGAGAATCTACTGACAAAGGGGACATATACCAGCATAATAAAAATTAATGTTCAGCAAAGCCCAGCCAACATCATCTTAAGTTGAGTCAGATCCAGTGCATTCCCATAAAGACCAAAGACAAGAAAAGAATGCTGAGTCTTTATACTCTTGTTCAATATACTGCTTTAACTCTTAGCTAGGACAAGGAGAGAAGAGAACAGATAAAGATACAGAAAGAAAAAAGTCTTACTTGAAAATAGCATGATTCTATACATAAAACTCTTGATATACTCCACAAAGACAACCATATAACAGATAAACACATTCTAAAAAGTAACAAAACAAAAAAACACAAAAATCACTTCACCTCACATATTTAAATGAAAGAAATATGAAAACGAATTCAAAGAAATAATCCCACTCAAAATATCTTTTGAATATATTGAAATAACTCTGATCAAGAGAGTTACATTGTATATTAAAATTTTTAAGACACTGAAGAAAGAAATAGAAGAGGACACTGGAGGCCAAAAAGACCTACAATGCTTGTGGTTCGGTAGAATTAATATTGTGGGAATGGCCATTATAATAAGACAATCTACTAATTTTGTCTCAATTCTCATCAAAATTTCTTTATAATTCTTCATGGAAAATTGAAGAAAAGAGGTCTTAAAATTCATATGAAAACACAAAAGATCTAGGAACATAAAAACCATATTAAACAATAGAACACACTTGAAGGCATTTCCATCTCTGATAAACAGCTGACAATCTACTAGAAACAACAAGAACAACAAATCAAAATGTTACTTTAAAGCCAGCTTTAAACTCTGAAGATATGTTTTTTTCCAGTTCTGAGCAAGCAGAAGAATCAAGGTATCCTGAAGCCTTCACAGAAATAGACTACTCTTAAGAGATCAAGAAGCCTTTGGTAGAAGACTCAGAGGACATGGCCAGCTAATTCAAGGCAAGAATGCTACAGAACATGAAGCCTTCAAACAATCTCCTGAGAGAAGTTAGAATTCTCTACAATGTTCTGAAACAAAATGCAAATTTAAGAACACTCCAGAGGACAGAGCTTCTGTCCTGAGTTTTACTGAAAACCAAGGCTAGGTAGACCATGATGAGGAGGCTGCCAAAGACTGTTACAGCACAATCCTTACTAAGTCTCAAGCAGTTGTTGCTACAGTGTTTTCTAGGCCAGAAAGGACTATATTACAGGACCTAACCCAGTAGAGGCTTCCTAAATTATATACATGTATTGTAGTCAATTTTTCTTTGGGCAGCCAGTTCACATGGAGATTTATTAATATAAGTACTTATATAACATAAATAACAACATGGATATTTATTAATTTGGAAAGTTCAACCTTAGCTTAGGCTTGTCCCACTAGCTTTTCTAACTTAAATGTACCCATTTTTATTAATCTATGTTCTGTCTCATGCTGCCCAGCCTGTTCTCTGTCTTCTGTTTATGTCTGACTGGCAGGTGGCTGCCTAGCTGGGCCCTGGCATCTCACTTCTTTCTCCCTTAGTCTCTCTCCTTCCTAGATTCCTCCTACTATTTTTTCTCTGTGCACAACAGCCATGCCTACCCCAATGCCTAACTATTGGCCATTCACCTTGTTATTAGACCATTCTAATGCCCTAAGCAGGCAAGGTGAAACAATAACACATCTTTACATAATTAAAGTAATATTCTGCAACATAAACAAGTGTTACACATCTCTGCATAGTTGAAGTAATATTCTATAAAAATTATGAAGGAGATCTCAATTAAGTCCTCAAATATTGGGGATACTGATGGACTAGGAGAGAACAGACCCAACTGGATATCTCTCAATACCAAATGATGTTTCAGTACTGTCAGTGGGTTACATTTAATTGAGTTGTTGGCTATGGGGTTCCATGGGAACTCCCAAACAACCCAGGCTTTTGCAAAAGCTACAGGTTGGACTTTTCAAACTGATGGTAAGGCCAATTGAAAATAATATCTACAACAAATTATTTGAATATGGAGAAGTCAAGTTGGTGCCTACCTAGAGCCTTCACCCGTACTTGCTAATATTCTGGGTTCCAGAAGGTACTTTGCACGCTACCAAAGGAGAAAAACAACCCAGCTTTTCTCTCTCTCTCTCTCTCTCTCTCTCTCTCTCTCTCTCCTTTTCATTCTCTTTTTCATTTTTTATTTCTTTAACTCTTTTTCTTTCTTTAGTTCTTTTCCTTCCCTTCTTCCTTCCTTCTTCCTTCCTTTTCCTTCTTTCCTTCCTTAATTGCTTCCTTCTATTTTACCCTACATGATTTTTGCATATATATTACATATTCTGGTTTTGTGTTTTTATGAGATTCTTGAGTGTGCTAACAAGTGGGTGTGTTTATATCTCCTTTATCTTCTCTTGTGCTCTTTTCCTTCTGCTTGTTTTGTCCTATTCTAATATTTTCTAATTCTATTATTTTCATTTTTACTTCATGTTTAATTTATGTTATTATATTATATTTCATATTATTATTATTATCCCTTGGATGCCTATTTGTTTTCTAAAGAGAGTCAGAAATTGGGTGGAATGGGATGGAAGGGAAGGTAGGGAAAACTTGAAAGAGTAAAGGGAGAGAAACTATAATCAGATTATATTTTATAAATTATATTTTCAATAAAGGAAAAAATATAGTTTCATTAAACAACTGATATTTCTTGTCTATATTAAAGAAAATCAACAAAATATTAAAATATACATACCTCAGATATAAAAACCAAGAAAACTTAAATGGAAAACAAAAAAGACATTTTGAGTATCAGCCCAAACAGTGATGATATAGTTATTTTGACATGTGATAGATTTTAAGACAAAAAAAATCAACAAAATGGGTATTTTACAAGTACGATTTAATCTATCCAAACTCTGAAATATGTAAGCACTAGTTAGAGGTTAAAAATGTTTGAAAAAATTAATAGAACCAATAAAACAAAATATACAATATACAATTATAATGAAAGACATGAAAATATCACTCAATTTTTAAAAATGTATACTGCAAAGCTAGCCTACAATGCACAACCCCAGAAAATCTAGACAACAAAGAGAACCCTAGGAACGACTTGCATGCATCTAACTAGGAAAGAGAAAAAGATAAGACCTCCTGAGTAAATTAGGAGTGTGGAGTCACAGGAGAGGGTATAAAGGAGAGGAGAGGGAGGGGAGCAGAGAACATGTATAATGTAATGAAACCAACTTAAAAAAAGAAAAAAAGACACAAAAAGCAAAGTTTTCTGAACAACAAAAATCTATATTTAATGTAACAGCCAACACACGGAGCCTTTACATAGCAGAGGATTTCACCTCCACTGACATTCTTGTAAAACTTCTGTGGGAACTCCTTTTGCTCCTTCAGCCAATAGCTGTTAAGATACCAACCCACTTGGGCATGGTCTTATATACTGTAAATGTAGCTGTAAAGTGTGGGCTAGCTCTCTTGCTACCAGCTCTTTCTTCAGGCTGCTAGACTCTGTTCCTGTTGGTGCCGAAGACTATTATCTAAGACAGTGATCTATAAGTTTCCTCAAAATAAATAGCCCTTTAGTATTCATAATTCTGAACTGGTGTGGGATTATTTTGTGACTTCTGCCTTCAAAAAATTATTTTTTTTTAAAGTCTGTAAGTGCTTGGGAGTGTAGACTATATTTCTAAATGGTCATGTTAACATGCTGAGAAAATCTTCACACCAAAACCTAAAAATGAGGTAAGAGGAAAATCTGAAGAATTAACTGTCTCACAGGTACAAAACTTTGAAGCAAAATATCATAACAAAGCCATAAAAACATAGAAAAATGAATAGCATAACCCAATGCAAGCTGTGCTCTGTTACTATGAGAGTTACTTAACATTTAAAAATTAATGAAATTTAACTTTATAACACAAAACAAATGAAAAAAATAATATCAGTTCTTTAAATGCATCTGGTAAAATTCAGGATTTATTTCATGATAAGAATTTAAAGTTGGGAATAAAAGAAACTTCCGTTTAACAGTTATAGAGACCTTAGACAATACAAGGGGATAACTTAGATACACATGTTGGGAAAAGAATGAATATAGCTATTACTTTGAGAAGGAATGTATCTGATTGACATAGAAAACAGAATAACTAGGTGGGTGGTGCACACCTCTAATCCCAGTACCTAAGGGCAGAGGCAGAGTATTGTCTGAGGTTTCTGTCCTGCCTGGCTTCTGTCCTCCTACCAGGTCCCACAGTCGTTTAGCCCCAAAGAAATCACACAGATGTCTATATTAATTGCAAACTGATTGGCCCATTATCTCAGGCTTCTTATTAAGTCTTATAACTTATATTAACCCATTATTCTTATCTATGTTAGCCACATGGCTCAGTACCTTTTTCAGAGGGGCAATCACATCTTCCTTTTTCTGCAGTTGGGACAGGACTGGGGAGGAATGGGCTTCCTCCTTCCCAGAATTCTCCTGTTCTCATTGACCTGCCTCTACTTCTTGTCTGGTTGTCCTGCCTATACTTCCTGCCTGGATACTGGCCAATGACAGACAATTGTCCTGCACCATTTCCCGCTTTTTTAAACAAAACATCCATTTAAACATCTTGTTTTTTTAAACAAGAACATCCATAGTACATTTTTTGGGAATGTGGGTGTAGTTTTCCAGGCTACTTCCTGATGATTGGGGGTGCTGATAATCTTATGGGACCTAAAGAAAATTTAGAATTATGATCAAGTTTTGACTGGAGTATCCTGTTAGTCTTGATCATCTCAGCCAGCAGTCTTGAATCTGTTCTGGATGTAGAACTCAGACATCCAGGCCATCTGTTCCTACCGGAGATTTCTCAGGTGGTCTTCCTTGATCAAACCTGATTTTTCTTAACTCAGAATGAATGCATAGCCTCTCATTTCCTGTGGAAACAAAGGCAAAATCTCTTCTCCAAAGTAACATACCTTTTGACTTCAATTTTGAAGTCAAGGTATATATTCTGTCAATTAGGTTTTAAATACACGCTGATTGGCCAGTAGCCAGGCACAGAAGGACCACAGTAAGTGCAAGGACAACCTGGTCTACAGAGCTACTTCATGGCCTACTAAAGTCATTATGATTTCAATAGTCACTGGGAAGGCAAATATATCAATAACATTTTCAAACCTGAATAAAATTACATATAAATAAAAACCTTATTCTGTTTGCAAAGGATAAAAACACAACACACACAACACAATATTAAAATATATGTAAAAGTGCTACTCTGAAAGCAATACCATAGAAAACAATTATGCAGGATTGAGGGTTGTAACAAACTCATAGGACTGAAGGTTCAACATGATCTAAAGATTTGTTTCAAGCCCAACCAAAATCTTAAAAGGTTTATTTACAAATTTCAGTAAAATTTCTACAGAAATATACATTCACAAGAATCTATGCAGTGAACTCAGTGTTAAAGAACTTCGATGAAAAGATGTCAAAGCTGATTTCAGATCCATATGAATGTATTACACGTTGTATTGGTTCAACCAATTGTACTGTGGGACAGAATAAATAGGTCAGAAATAGATGTGTTCACCTTGCATTATTATCTGAAACTCAAAGTCTGTTTATTCTGCAAGATTAAGCTGTGCTGGTGGCACTCCCAAATTTGTAACTGTATTGAAATGTTAACCATTTGCTGTTTCTTATTCTCTACACAGGGTCTGCTGAAAGTGTTATCTCCTTACATCTCAGGTTGCTTTGTGTTTTTCTATTCCATTTTGTCACAGCTTCTAATAATTTGGTGGGCAAAGTCCTCAAACATACCTGCCTTCTAAAACACATACAGTTAATAACCAGTGCATATTTAAGCAAAATATTTCTTTCCTAATATGTTGACTCCTAGAGTCAAGGTCAGTGAGTTTTACAATCATGGCATATTTAATATTTATAATTTTTCCTTTGGGTAATGTAGTAAAATTGCCATTTCTGTAGCAGATATAATATAAACTTCTTACAGACAAACTGATTGTAAGATTGGAATCAAAATTGAAGTTTTGATAGGTTGTTTTGTGGGTTTCCAGTGGGAATTTGGGAGAATATGTCTTCACAGAATTTGTGACAAACTGAAACTCTCCATTTCCATATTCTCTTTCTGACAGATTTCTCATCTTAGTTAACACTAGGACAAAACATCTTGCCTTGGGTATGTTCTCTTATTCCTTTCAGTGACAACATCCTTATCTTCTCTGTCTCTTGACAGGAACCCCAAAAGCCTGTGGATTTTGTGTAATTAAGTGGATAACATTAAGAAGACATGAGGACACAGTGAAATATTTATTATTTTTATTAGTAGTAAAGACAGTTTTATCAATGGGTCTTACCTCCCCTCATTTCACCAATAATTATTATCTACAAAGATCAATCATGGTAACAATTATGTAAAATTATTTACATTCCCTGAATTTGAGGGAGATTTTTCTGCAACTCTTACTATATAACAGACCTCGCAATGAAAACCAGACCAAAAAAAAATGTTATTGTAATGATATTATTCACCAAATCTACTCTTCCAAATGTAGAATTCCATATAAATCCCATATTTTCACCTTTAGAAAAACAATTCTTTACTATACATTGTCTAGGCAATAGTTCTTGGGACACACCTTCCCTCCAATATTAAACATCCTCCAAGGCAGTAATATTAGAGGGGAAAATAAACGTCTAGAGCTGGAGAGATGACTCAGCAGGTGAGAACACTTGCCCCAAACCTGATAATCTGAGTTTAATTTCTGAAACCCACATGGGAGAAGGAGAAAACTGAGTCCTGAAATTTCTTCTCTGACATCTGCACTTGGGCTGTGACATATAAGTATACAAACATGTACACCTGTGTGTATATGCACACACACAGGATTATACATGTATGCACGTGCATGCATATACACACGCACAATCATACATGTGCATAAAATCAATCAATCAATAAAGTAAAAAAATGTCTTTGCTGTTTTAGGAAGCACTGAGAACACTGGGTTGTTATTGCTGGTCTGTTCTGTGAGACTCTGGCCAACATGTTTTACTTGTACAATTTAATAACTTTTCTTTAGCTATTTCTTCTAATTTACTTATAAGATTGGAATCAAAATTAAAGTTTTGATAGGTTGTTTTGTGGGTTTCCAGTGGGAATTTGGGAGAATATGTCTCCACAGAATTCGTGACCCTGTGCGATTCAGTTTCATCCTTGTTGTATGTGCAAATCATCTCCATATTTAGCAGCCTGAAGCATCACAGGGTACTACTATGCAGTGGTTCT
The DNA here is from genome assembly GCA_004026605.1 of Ondatra zibethicus. NCBI lineage: Eukaryota > Metazoa > Chordata > Mammalia > Rodentia > Cricetidae > Ondatra > Ondatra zibethicus. The sequence goes on from PVIU01005981.1 coordinate 103,788, forward strand.
ATTTCATAAGCAACACTCTGCTTAAAAAGAATAACTACAGTAAAACCAATTCTCAATTCTGAACGCTTACATCATAAGTGCATCACTCCCCCAAAATTCTATCATTAACTAAATATTCTATCATTAACTAAACATTATAAATGATTCTTATATTCCCAATCCATGACACAGAAATCTCAGGGTTCCCGGAGCACAGCTGTCCTTTACCTGTGAACGTATTGCTCTAAGAAGTATCTCAAAATTTTCATCTTCAACAGCCAGAAATGCACTATTTTTTGTTCCTCAATCTCGAAGAGAGGGAGGAGTGAGATTATGAGAAAAGAGGTCAAGAATCATGATGGGGATACCCACTGAAACGGCTTACCTGAGCTAATTAATGGAAGTCTTCCTACTCCGGACTGACAGCAAGGGAACAAAACTAGGCCCTCTGGATGTGGGTGAACAGTTGTATGGCTGGGAAAGACTGTGGGGCCACTGGCAGTGAAACCAGGATTTATCCTTACTGCTTTTACTGGCTTTTTGAGCCCATTCTCTCTGCTCAACCTAGATATGATAGTGAGGGCCTCGGTCCTGCCTCAGAACTATGTGCTAGACTTTGTTGACTCCCCATGGAGTAGATGGGGATTGGAATAAGGGGGATGGTAGAAGAAGCAGGAGGACGGGAGGGAGTGGGAAATGGATTTGGCATGTAAAATAAGAAAAGATATGTTTTTAAAAAATAAATTTTAAAAAATTTTAGAAAACAGCACATTGATTCTGGACTTTTAGAATTTAAAGTTGCAGGGAGAGGGAACTTGGATTGGTATGTAAAAATAATATTTCTTTTAAAATTAAAAAAAGAATTTGAAGGCACCATGAATCTGAACAGAGGCTAGAAGTGAGAAATAGTGTTTGAAGCCAGAGTCCAATACCTATGATGCTTAATGATCACCCAACTCATTGTCTCAGTATAGTAAAACTTTTAACTGAAGTGTATGGGAGATGTGAAGACACATATAATTGCTCAGGAAGACAGGGCTCTTTCTTGATGTATCTTCCTTTGCTTTCAAATAGAATGAAGAGCAAAAAGCACACATATCATTAACTACATTGTCCTTAAAGTCAACATCAATATCAACAAAATTCTTATTTGCCTGAATAGAACCTGTCATTTAGTTCCATCTCGATGCCAGGTTGTCTAGTAATACTTTATATGTTGTGAATGAGAACAAAAAAGAGAAATGAACATTGGTATTCTAATAAAGTGAGTTCCCCTCATAATAAATTTTTAGTTAAGATGGCCAGGACGACTTGATGTTCATATGCTGTATTGAAAGACACCCCATATGCTGAGACCAGAAAAATAGGAAAAATATTTATCCAGGCACTTAATGGCTACATTTTAAAGTGGAGTTTTCATTTTGTTTTTGAATGCCCTCTTTGCTGGATTTAATTATTTAAGCCCTTTAAGGTTTGCTTCATTTTATTCTGACTGGTCTGGCTTTTGATTAGCTACTGCCATTATACTTTTTTCTCTGAGTCCATTTATCTTTTCCTCTGCTTGCTTTCCAGATATTCTCTGTATTTTTAATCTTTCAACAGTTTGAATATGACATGTCTAGGGGTGGATGTGTGTGTGTTTTTATAGAAAAAGATAAATTCCCAACTGCAGCACTTTTGAAATAAATAGAACTTCATGAAAAGATTTAAATTGCACGCAGAAATAGAAAGCATCTCTGCCGAGGCGTCCCTTTACGAGGCAGCTATGAGTCTTAAGCCAAACAGCACAGAGGCCCATCACAATGCTCTGCGTTCTGCCATGGGCGCATGGTTTCACTTCATTCTGCTTTATGTGACACGATCACTATTATTCTCAGGACTTTTATTTTCTCTGATCAACTCAAGAGCTCCACTTTGGGGAAATCACTTACTTAGTTTATTTCATTCCCCTGAGCAAATTAAGCCAATATCCAACACAGGATGACATTTTCATACACTTTCTGCAATTCTGAATGATCAGGCTGGCCTGATTAAGTGCATCCTGCTGCAATCTATGTTTCTGTACACATTTAGAATCACAATTTTTATGGACTATCTTAAATTATACCATAAGATAGCTTAACATGACAGTGCACCTCAGAAATTTAAAAAGTGAGTTTAGAGCAAATACCCCTAAGGCTACATCGTCAGCAGAACAGTTATGTCCTAATAGGAGACAATTTAAGAGAATCATAAGCAACTTCTAAGTTCTGATTCTTTACACAGAGAGGGAGAGAGAGACTACAGAAGGCATTGCTATTTATTCTACTTCTCTTAAGGAAAAACCACCAACCTCTCCATCTTTTCTCTGTGGAACCAAGGACTCCCCAGAGGGCACAGCATCCCTGGATCCACTCTACTTATTACACAAATACTTATTGACACTGAGCCAACTGGTCCATAACACGCAGTGTACTTCTGAGCCAAGGCCTTTGTTCTCACAGATTTTACATCTAGGTGTGATTTTCTAAATTACATTTTATAAAGCAAATATATATATATATATATATATATATATATATATATATATATATATATATATACATAGATTTAATGAGTCTCTTTTCTTATCACCTCAGCAGAAAGTGTGACTCACTCCTAATTATTCTTAGTCTTCTTTTTCCCTTTAAAAAAATGCAGTCTTTTTTCATTGCATCTCACTGCTCATCATATATGACAGCCGTTCTACTACAGCATCCCTAGTAAGCAATGTGGAAGGACAGTGCTGACATATAGTGCACAGCCTGGAACTACATGTTTGCTATCTAGAGCCTAAGATATTCAGATGATAGAAAAAGAAGAAGTCATAGACTGTGGCCTTAGAGTCCAGTGGTAATGTAAGACTGAAAGGAAACCATTGGGACCTACCACACTGCATACATTTTCAAATATTTCTATAAACTTGAATTTATAAACAATAAAATCC